>ML787468.1:303584-314591 GCA_009831015.1 Picea engelmannii | reverse complement strand
AACAAAGGAATTTGTGGAGGAGTTTTATCATGTCCTTTTGGAGAATTTGGAAGAGGTCTTGAACTGGTAGAAGAAGAAGAAGATGGAGGTGAGGGTGGTGGAGAAGCACCATTCCCTCCATTTCCATTTGAAGTTTTATCACCACTATCTCCCTTGTGCTTTGAAGGGTTGGAGCCTTCACCTTGCAACCTTGTATTCCTTTCTTCCATCAAGACTTTCATCATTTCTCTCATTTCCATGAAAGCCTTTCTGAGATCTTCATCTTTTGTAGGAATATGTTCATGACTCTCTTCATGAGCCATACTTGTTGAATGCCTCCTTGAAGCTTGAGGTGATGATATAATCTTTCTTCTTGAAGGATGAGAACTTGGATCTACAAGTTGAACTTCTCCTCTTATGAGTTTCAACATTGTGAGCATCAGAAAACAAAACACTTGCAAATAATCAAGCCTTCAAAAACCTATGCTCTGATACCAACTTGATCTGAAAATGATAAAGGCTTGTATTCTTGAAAATATTTGCAAGTTTTTAATTCAAGTGTTCTTATGCAAATGGATCAATTTTGCAAACACAAATTTTATAGAAATTACACATTCAAGATGCATATAATCAACAACAAATAACAGTGAACAGAAAACACATAACACAACAAATGATAAAGGAGTTCACCCCTCTCTTGGGCTACATCTCCTGGTCCAACTTCCAATGGATCTTTTGTATTATTTTTTCAAAGTGATAAAATGTGTGCTTTACAATGCTCAAAATGCCAAATAGATGGCTTTAATGGCTTCAGAACGTCCAAAAACCCCTAACTGGGCTTTTTCGGCACCTGGTTTGGCCAAATATTGAAGAAGATAGGCTTCCTGGAAGTTCCCCTTCAAACTTGTTGTCTCTGGATCACCAAAATGCACCTCTATCTCCTCAACCTAGCCTCAACACGCATATTTGTGTTAAAACATAGCACCAGGCACAACCGTAAAACGGTGTGAACTGTAGGATGGTTAGGGCGCACCTAGCCCCTAACTGCTAAAACCCGTGGACATATGGGTCACCATGTGACCACGCGCATATACAAAAAGGGGCCAAGGTTTTAAAACATATGGTAATGGGGTCGGAACGCACGCGCGCTGGTGGTTACATGGTATATATATGACCGGGGGCCAGGGCTTAGCCCCAACCCAGACCACGCCCGAAATCACAACATTTGAAATTCAAATAAATTAAATCCCATATGTATATTAAGAACCATAGGTGTGCGCACCGATTGGGCAGCCCTTCCCAAAGCTCTTCCCCTTTCCCGGAGGTCACGGGGTCGAGTCCTATCGACTACATAAGTTTTAGACCACTGTCCAGGTGACACGTGACGGCCATTGATTGGGCCACGTGTCACCATTCCATTCGCCACAAACATGCCACATGTCAGATGCCAATTCATCCACATGACTGCCAACCAACACCTATCACATGTCATATGGCCCTACCATGTCAGCATTCGTACGGACTGTACGGACTATACAGTCAGCACATTTTGTTTTTGCCTATTTGACTATTTGAACAGAACACGATATCTCACTCATCCGATGTCCATTTGAACCCAAACGAGTTGCGTTCAGTTCATGACGACAAGGCCTACACACCTGTTCAATTTGAAGCAATTCCAAGAACTTTGAATTTTGAGCAAAATTTGATCCCCTGGATCAATTCCTTTCTCGGAACAGGGTTGGATAAGATTTCTGCAAATATTCCTTGAATTCCCGAGTGGCCTCCTGGGGACTAAAGTGCTTCCATTGCACTTTTACTTGGGTGATGGCTTTGTTCTGTAGTATTGTTTCTTTCCTATCCAGAATATGCAGAGGTTTCGCTTGGAACTCTCCTTCTGGTTCCACCTACACCATATTCCAATCAATAATGTGAGTAGGATCATGAACATACTTGTTGAACAAAGAAACATGAAATACATTATGAAATTTTAAATTTGCAGGAAGTGCAAGTTGATATGCCATGGGTCCAATTTGAGTTAAGATCTCGAAGGGGCCACAAAACCTGGGCACCAACTTTGAATAATTTCCTAGCTTTAATGAACTTCTTCTTGATTTGACTTTTGAATACACGTGGTCTCCAACTTGAAATTCCCAATGTCTTCTTTTCAGATCTGTGTAGCTTTTCTGTCTGTCCTGTGCCTCTTTTAAATTATGTTTTACTTTTCTTACCATTTTTTCCATTTCCTAGAGCATTTATGGTGCCATCATGAGTCTGTCAACTGGGTTATGCCATCTAATCGGAGTTGTACACTTTTTTTCCTACAGTACTTCGAAGGGGCTCATCTTAGTCGATGTCTGATAACCATTATTGTACGTAAATTCCACTAAGTTTAGTTATTCCTCCCACTTAGTTGGTTTCATCGTTACGTACATTCATAACATATCTTCCACAATTTGGTTCATTCGTTCAGTTTTCCCATCCGTTTTTGGATGGTAGATTTTGTTGAATATCAGGTTAGTATTCAACCCTACAAACAATTCTTTCCAAAATGTTGTTGTAAATTTGACATCTCTATCCAAAATCACCATTTTAGGAATACCATGGAGTCTACATATTTCCTTCATAAATATTTCAGCGATGTTAATAGCTTTATAATTAGATTTCACAAGAATAAAATGTGCATACTTGCTAAGTTTATCAATTACTACCATAATTGAATCATTTTGTTTTTTAGTTTTAGGCAAACCTGTGATAAAATCCAGTGAGATAGTCTCCCACTTCCATTCCGGTATAGGTAGAGGTTATAACGGGAGGGCTAGGTGTTGGTGCTCATCCTTCACATGTTGACAATCTAAGAACTTAGATAAGTATTATGTTGCCCCACATTTCATGTTAGGCCAATAAAACAACTTCCTCAATGATGTTACCATTTTATGATATCTCGGATGACCAGAATATGGCTTCTTGTGTACTTCATCCAAAATTGTTATCTTTAATTCAATAGAATCTGGTATGTACAACCTATTTTTGAATCTTACTAATCCATTTTTGTCCAAACTCAGATCTGTTATGTCTAAATTTTCTGCATTATTTTGTAAATCTTCCACTATTTTGATATATTTTTCGTCATTACTACTTCCAACTTTTATCCTTTGTTCAATGTCGCTTGCTTCCCTGCTAATACTTATTTCAAGCAACCCATGAGTTCTTCTACTTAAGGCATCTACCACTTTGTTTTCCTTACCCTTTATGTGTCTTACTTCGAAATCAAATTCGCTCAATAAAGCCAGCCATCTTGCTTGCCTTGCGTTAAGATTTGGTTGACTAAATAAGAATTTCATACCACTCTTATCGGTTAGCAACAAAAATTTTATTCCCATTATATAGTGTCACCAAATTTTTAATGCATGAATTACCGTTACTAATATCAAGTCGTGTGTGACGTAGTTTCATTCATGCTCTTTTATTTTTCATGACTCATAACAATTAACATTCCCTTCTTGAGTTAGTACACCTCTCAAAACTTCTTTTCTCGCATCCACACAGACTGTAAAGTCTTCTACCCTTAAAATAGGTGTGGTTGTTAATAGTTCCTTTAACTTATTAAAATTGTCCTGACATTTCTGTGACCAAATAAACTTGGTCCCCTTTTTCTATAGGGATGTGATTGGGTATGCAATCTTCAAGAATCCCTCGATAAATATGTGGTAGTAACCGATAATTCCCATGAATGACTAGATGTCCATCACATCCTTAGGGATAGGGCATTCCATGACGGCTCTTATCTTTTCTGGGTCGACTACAATACCTTCTTCAGATATTGGGTCGACTGCAATACCTTCTTCAGATATTGATGATAATGATGATGATGATTACATGTCCTAGGTATTGTATTCTCTTTTGGTAGAAGTCACATTTGTCAATTTTTTCATACAACTTTTGTTTTATTAGGGTTTGCAATACTATCTCTAGATGTTCTTTGTGTTCTTCTTCGGTTTTCGAATATACTATAATTTCATCAATAAAGACCAACACAAACTTATCCAAATATTGTCTGAAAATGATATTCATTAAACACATAAATGTTGTTGGTGCGTTAGTGAGACCAAACAGAATAACAACAAACTCATAATGTCCATATCTCATTCTAAATGTTGTTTTACTTATGTCTTCATCCTTTATTCTAACCTGGTGATAACCAGATCTTAAAACTAACTTAGAAAAAATCTTTTCCCCTCCCACTTGGTCAAACAGATCATTGATTCTGGGTAGGGTATATTTGTTCATAATAGTCATTTTATTTAACTGTCGATAATCAATACATAATCTTAAAGTTTCTTCTTTCTTTTTCACAAAAAGGACTAATGCTCCATAAGATTAGACACTTGGTCTGATGTATTCCTTGCCCAATAGTTCTTGTAGTTGAATTTTCAGTTCTGTCAATTCAAGTAAACTCATCCTGTAGGGTTCCTTAGATATCGGGGTTGATCCAGAAAGCAAATCGATAGAGAAATCTATCCTTCTTCTCGGAGGTAGTTCTAGTATTTCATCCACAAATAAATATCTAAATTCATGTAAGACGATAAAGTCTTCTAGGTTGGGTTTATTTTATTTTTCTAACAGATTTGTCACTTGAATAGCATAAATCTGACAACCTTTATTCATGCATTTCTTAAATTTCATTGTTGAAATCTGCCTAACTGATACTGGTTTTCTGATGCCTTTTATTGTCCTAACTGTGTTGTTTGTCTCTGTCAGTAAGTGATTTTTCATAACAATCCAAAATTACTTTATGCTTCTCTAACCAGTCCATTCCAATAATTATATCGTATGACCCTAAGGGTAGAATATTCATATTTAACTTTGTATTTTGACCATCTAAACTGAGTTCACAATCATAAATGAAATATGTTACTTTCCTTTTCGTCCCAGTTGCTAGCTGTACTAAGAAGGATTTTGTATGCTTTACTTTATTAAGCTTGCTTGAGTCAACTACACCAGGAGTAACATAACTTAGAGTAGCTCCCAGATCAATTAAAATAGAAATATGATTATTATTAACTTTACCTTCAACTTCCACTATAGTGGATTGGTGATCAACTTGTCGGCCATCCACAACGACATTGATCATGTGTATGCTTCTACCCACATCTCCTACTATAGAGGCCTCTTGCGGGTTGTGAACTGTGGTCCTTGCTACAGAAGTTAAACATGGATAGTTCCTTCTTAAGTGAGGTTCTCCACACTCCCAGCATTTTAATGGTTCCCTGGGGATCTCCCCAAACTTCTTGGTTCCCAGATTAACTTGTCTCCCTCCCGCTTGGGTGTTCTGATTATTGGACTGAAAATCTTTCCTTGGGAAATTCTTTGCCGCATTATGGAAAGGGGTTGGTTGGAAGCCCTTCTTTCGCTGACTCATTCTGTCATGTTTCTTATATTTCCAAGCCTTGGGAAATTTATACCGTTGTTTGCACTAGTCATAGAACATCCGAGCCTTTCTAAAAACTTCTCTTAAGGTTTTGGGGTTGTTGAATTCAATTCTGTCCTTATTGGACTGTGGTAAGAATCTTAGGAACCACTGGATATTTACTTTATCTTCCTTGATGTATGGCATGAATCTTAATAATTTGATAAATTTGTTTATCAGGTCGTCCATGGTCATTTTGCCGAGTCTTAGCTCATTAAATTCTTTGGTGTTTCTCTCATAATAACTTTATGATAAATATTGTTTCTTGAAGTATTTCTTGAAATCAGACCATTCCATTTGTTTTTCCTTTAAGACCTTGGCCAACTTCAGGTCCTTCCACCATATACTCACCTTTCCTTTCAGGTTATAGATGGCCATCCTGACCTTCATGTTACTAGAATAATTATAAATCTGAAAATACTTTTTTATGTCCAACAACCATGATTCAACCTCTTCCCCTGTCCTGGATTCTCTGTGAAGGTTGGACGGTTTGATTTTCTTAAATTCACCCTCCAACTGGTCCACCTGTTTCCTCTTCCTTCCTGTGGTTGTTTTATTTCCTATTGTTTGTGTTCCTTCAAAAGATTTGTTCTCGTTTTCTGCTTCAGGACCAAAATTTTTGGAGGCTCTTTTGCTGACCTTTTCTTCCTTGTCATTGTATTTTGGGCTCTTCTTTGTTACTATGCTACGCATTAGTACTTCATTTATTTATTTCTGGTCTTCCTGTTCCTTTTTCAGTTTCTCATTTTCTGCCTTGTGATGCAGGAGCATCGCCAGCAAAGCACAAGCGCAGAGGACAGCTAGGCGCACTAGCACACATTTTGAAATATTTTGAATTTCAAACTGATTAATGTATTAATGAGACATCTGACAAAACGTTTTGAGTTATGAATGTCTTTAAATGTTTGAAGGCCGAGCCATCAGGAAATATGATAGGGGGAATGTATTTTGTTTTATAGATCAGATCGAAGTACAGATTTGGAGCTTGCGCTCTTATCTATCTAACACACTATTTATTGTAATAGGCGTTGAGTAGTTGATAGATTTTAATTCCATTTAATGTAGTGTAGAGTAGTTGGAGGGAATGCTCAAAAAGCGTTTATTTATAAAAAAAATTGTAATATTTCCAAAAAAGGATTGATGATGGTTGTTGTTGTAAATTGTTGTTGATAGTTGTTGTAGTGGTTGAATCTCATGTGTAGATTGTCACTGTAAGATAGGAACTTGGAGATACAGAGAGGTATTGTATGTATGTAAGTTTCAGTTGGATGAATATAACAGAAGAACATTGTCCCAAATGTGTGTATGGCTATGTGTCTATCTGAATGAATGGTAGAACTTCTGTTATTTTTCAATTCTTTGTTGTTTTTGTCCTTGAATCTATGACTGCATTTTCTTCGTTGAATGTATGATTCATTGTGAGGAGAAGATAATTTTGAATGGTTTCTTTTCATTGAGCGAGTGCAAGGTGTGGATGTTGTTCACAAGGAGTGAGTGATAGACTCTATTCCGACTCGAATGCTGAGAAGAGATAGTGAAACTTATATGTATGCAAGGAGTGCATTGATGTCTGTAAGTAGTGCATGACAGAGTTTCTAGACTCGAAAGATCAGGAAGGATAGCATGATTTAGTCATGGGGGTTATAAGCGGTCAGAGAACAGTCACAAGGAGTGTGAAATAATTAATAGAGGAGCAAGTGTGGATGAAAGTCTGTTGCCAGGTGTGCATAGGCCAAGAATTCGACTAAGGGTTGAAGAGATTGTTCAAGAGGAACAAGGAAAATTAGAGAAGTAATATCAAGAGGGAGATAGGCGGAGGAAGAGGTTTTGTGCCATTCAACAAATTGAGATCCCCAAAAATAAAAAGGTTGTCCATTATTTTATTGGTAAGATAAACTTCCGCAGATGTTTTGTGCCAAATTGTGTTGAAATTCTGAAGCCTATTACTAACATGTTGAAGAAAGATGTTGTGATAAAATGGTCCTCGAAGGAAAAATCATCTTTCCAAACAATCAGGCGAGATTTAGTCGAAGCACCTGCATTGGCCATCCCTGACTATACCAAAGATGTTTTCATCTTCTCCTTTGCCTCAAATGAAACAATTGTTGTTGTACTGCTGCAAAAAAATGAAGAAGGGCATGAACAACCCATAGCCTTTTTTCAAAGAGACCTCCGAGATGTAGATCTCAAGTATGATATATTAGAAAAGTGGGCTTATGCACTAGTTAAAGCACTCAAGGCCTTCATGGTTTACATGCTACAATCTAGCATAATGGCCTTTGTTCCTAGTAGCAGTGTCAAAGAGATTATGGTACAGCCAAACAATGAGGGGAAAAGAGGAAAATGGATTGTCAAGCTGTTGGAATATGACCTACACATAAGGACCAGCAAGCTGATCAAGGGGCAAGGACTGGACAAATTTCTATCAGAATCAAACTGTAAGGTGCTATAATTGCATTGGATCTTCACCTAATCAGATACACCCATCATACAACCTGGACAAGACAACTTACAGGTATTTGAAAAATATTCCTCTTCACATTGGTATAAAAACATCATATATTTTCTACAACATTTTGAATGTCCACTAGATGTGAACAAGACAAAGGCCGGGTCTCTCAAGTTGAAAGCCATCAAATTATGCATTTCAAACTAGATCTTATATTGGAGTGATCCTGCTGGCATTTTGTTAATATGCCTTGATAGAAATGAAGCCAAACAAGTCACAACATAAATGCACAGAGGAGTGTGTGGAGGGAACCAACATTGGAAGGCCACAACGGTCAATATCCTAAGGGCATGATACTATTGGCCCACCCTTTTCTATGATGTGTTTTCCACTGTTAGAGCCTACAATGAATGTCATATTTTTGCAGGGAAACAAAAGTTACTATCACTGCCACTGAAACCTATCAAAGCCAGTAGTTCGTTTCAACAATGGGGGTTAGACTTCATAGGAGATATAAATCCACCCTCTAGTGGAAAAAACAAGTGGATCCTCACTGACACTGAATAATTCACCAAATCGATTAAGTTTATGCCCACCAGGAATGCCACTGACAACGTAATCATGAATTTTCTAGAAACTAATATTTTTTCCAGATTTGGTTGCCTCGGTAAGATTGTAATAGATAATGCCCAAGCATTCAGGTCCAAAGCCATGATCAACTTCTGTGGCAGTCACAACATTTCCTTGACACATTTCACACCCTATTACCCTCAAGGAAATGGCCTGGAAAAATCATCAAACAAGACTCTCATTAGGATCATTAAAAAGTTGTTGACTGAAAGAAAGAAATCTTGGGACTCTAAACTCAAATATGCCTTATGGGATGACAGGATCAACACTAAGAAGTCTCTGGGAACCTCACCATTCCATATTTTTTATGGCATAGATGTCGGTTTTCCTACTCAGCTTGGTATACCAGTCCTGAAATTATTGTAGGAGGACATTGAGGAACCCAATGACATCCAAAGGAGAATATTTCAGATTATAGAAGTTTAGAAAAAAAGAGAAGCACTAGATCGGAGGACAAAAACATATTATAATAATATCAAATTAGCCTTTGATAAGAAAACCAAGAAGAATAATTTTCAGGAAGGTGACCTGGTTTTGAGGTGGGATGCCATAAGGGATGACAAGTCCAAGCATAATAAATTCAATAACCTCTGGTTTGGACCTTTTAAGGTGATTGAAGTTTTGGAAAACAACATGTTCATCTTGCACAATCTAGATGATACGAAGATCTTTGGAGGCCCAGTAAATGGGCACTTCCTGAAACACTATTTTGTTTGAGGATGGGGGAAGGTCCCTCTTGTACCATAGATGCTTTCCTTTATTGTTTCTTTTGATTAGTTAGTTGTGTGTGAATAAAGAATCCATAGCCCAACAAGGCACTGGGGTGTAGTTTCATTTTTTAATTCGTAAAAAATGCATGGTTGAGGGACAATAACAGATACGTAGAGTTGACACACAGAAATGAGGGTAAGTGATGAAAGGTAAGACAAGTTATCTAATCTCAAGGCACCGATCTACAGTTCTTAGCACCTCACAGGGATGAGCTATCCCTAGTTGGAGCTAATGTTGTAACTTAGGTCTACATCCCCTGCCTCTCCTCTCCCTTTTTTTCCTATGCGTGCATCATTTTTTCCTTTTTCTGGTTTTTTAATTCAGTTTCCCACTACTGAGTGTCTTGGCCCTTATTCATTTTTTAGTCTTTGCACATTTTTGTTTCTATTTTTCTGGAAGGATAAAACACATGTCATATTTGTTTTAGAATTATTGTCATCACATGCACAATTGATTGAGCTCACCGCAGGTCTACCTATCCTTTTTTATGCACAGGAAATGTCTGTGCACACAACGCAACAATCCAGAGAAACAAATTTCGGGCTCAGACTGTGGGAACAAACAGGTCAATTTTCGACGACAGAGATCCATCAAGTCAAATAGATCAACGAATCTCATCCATTCGGGTTCTAGAATCACGCGGGTTTTAATATCAAGTTCGAAGTACTAAGCTCCCAAATACCCAAAGCCTCCAAAGAGCCAAAGAGTCAAAGTCCCTAGAACCTGACATGTCGCTTTGGCTATTTTCCTTCAGGATTTTTCAACCATAACATTCATAAACTCCTGAACTCCCAAAGCCCGTATTTCTAAAGAAAATCTGGACCGTTCGTTGGTCACGACACGCGGTAGCAGATCATTCACTTCGGGGATTTTCCTCTGGGAGATTTTCATGTTTCACATTCGAAAGTATCGAAGAGCCAAAGACCCAAAGTCCTGAAGTAAATTTAGACCATCCATCAGAGGGGACACATGGCAGCAGATATTTCACTTCGGAGATTTTCCTCTAGGAGGTTTTTCATGCTTCACATTTGAAACTCCCGAAATTCGGACTTCTGAAGAGAATCTGGAATGTTCATCCATCATGACATGTGGCGAAAGATCATTCACTTCAAAGATTTTCCTCTAGAAGATTTTTGATGTTTCACATTCAAAACACCTGAAGCCCAAAATTCCGAAGTGAATCTAGACCTTTGATCCCAAGTCGATGAGAATCGTCAATCCTTGCAGTAGGTAAATATCACCAAAATCATGGATCGTCATCAGATCGAAGGCTACGCTTCATTGTGGGGACGTAAACTACTCGAGGGTTAATTCTCCTAAGAGTTCCCACAATTGGAACCATGGTATTTTTGGAAGCACATGTGGCATCTTGTGGTGGATTGTGGGCCCAGAGGCAGTCTGGATCCAAACCACCCTCAACATCTCCCACAATGATGTGCTTAAATGACATCAGATCAACGCATCACCTACTCCCATACCACTCACTACTCTCTCTCCTCTCACCACCCAACACTTGTCCTCCGTTAACCCCCACGTTGATCTCCAATGGCGGTGGCCCACCTCTCCAGATCAATGGTCCTTATCGTAACTCAGAACTCCTTGACCATTCTACCTTTAACGGTGGGGGGGGGCTCCAAGTAATTATTTTTCACACCATGTTCCCTACCTAACATTTCTTCTCCTCAAGAACTCAGACCCCCCCCCCTCT
>ML787468.1:234391-303381 GCA_009831015.1 Picea engelmannii | reverse complement strand
TCGAGTTCTTCATGGGTTTTTTTTCAATATCGCCCCCTCTCACCTTTCACCACCTGATATCCACTCACTTCCCAACCTATATATTCCTCCTCTCCCTATGCGCCACCTTTATCCTTCACTTCATGTCGCCAACTCCATACTATCGATACCTCCATAATATTCACACCTCCTCTCACTTTGACATCTGTCTTCACACGTCATCTACCCTCACGTCCATTCATCCCGTCTCCCGATTGGATGCTTGCCTCCACGTCTCCCCTCATACCCAATGGGCCAACAACCATTACAAAGAAGCTATTTCACGGGTATAGATGGCAGCTAACGGGATCAATACAAAGTGCACTTGGCTTCCAAAATCTCAGGCATAGACAGAGAGTTAAGTCTCAGTCACAGGTCGATGCAGATTAGTTCCAGAAACACTTCATAAAACTTTGCTCATGTAGTTGGTTATCTCCAGTGGCCTCCAACAACTTGCATAAATTTCATCATTCAACAAAGAGCTATGCTCTATCACTCCGAGGCCTATTTTCGGCCACTCAGTTTCTCCATCACATGCATCAGTACTATCGCAGAGACAATAGTAGTTTTATTTGATTAAGTCGAGCATTTTCCTAGATTAGATGCAAGAGTGGTCTTCTGTGTGTGATAGTAACCACTCTTGTTGATTAAGTCTAGTGTATTAGTGAAGTTAATTATTTGATTTACGAACAGGTCCCTAAATTTAGGTCTCATTCCCCTAAGGATGAGAGCCTCTGCAACTCTTTTAAATAGTTAGTTATTGGATATTGTAAAGGTCAGATTTTTTGAGGAAAGAATAGCAATACAACACGCTGGTTGGAACCATTTTATGCACGGATTAAATCTCTCTACCTGGTGAACATACTCTTGATGACAATGTTTCGTTCAAATCTTCATGTGTTTTCATTCTTATCTTGAATACAGTTTTTTATTTGTGCAACGTACATTCAATTTCCTTTTAGCTATTGTATGACTTATTTTTACTGATATGCAACCTATCAAACAACTAATTCTTTGGTGAAGATTTGTTTTCTGCAACCTGTGGGAGTTTTTTTTTTGATACATGTTTGATGTCTTGAAATGATATTTTAAGTATTGAAATTCTTGCAGCAAATTATTCATTGAGTAGTTTGTTTTTTCTCTCTGTTTTCTATTATTTCACTGGTTTGTCATTAGTGTGCCATTAGCCAAGGAGGGCCCTCATCCATATTGTTCTGCCAACCCAAAATTTTCTTTTCTTGATAGAATAACCCTCTGACCAACCAACAAAAATTTAAAGAAGCAATCATTGTAAACTAGTAGGTGGCTTAGCTTTTCCCTTTTGTAGTCAGGTGCAGACTTTAGGACCAACATCTTTTGGCGTCATTGCCAGGGAATGGAGTAACGAAATATATTTCCCTGTGAGAAAAAAAATTGATCAGATTTGACCATTGATGGTGAACATATATTAGACACAGACAGACTGCCATCTTTCACCTGGAGACTTCATTGAGTAAAATTTAAAGAAGAAATATTGGCGCCCAGAAAGGGATTCAACATATCCAAATATGAAAACATCAAATCCAAGAAGGATTATTATAACCCTGAGAATAACACAGTAGGCTCTGAGCTATAAGGGAAACTAAGGAAATCCACTATAGCTCAGAGATACACTTCCCCCCTCAAGGGAAAATCTGCACACCAAGAGAATACTTCAAACCATCATCACGGGTAGCTTGAATTTTCTATCCCTGAGAATCATATTTCCAAAGGGGCTCAAACATCTCCTACTCCTGATTCAACTTCAGCATCCACTCCTGTATCTCCCATAAATTTGCAGATTCCTATTGTTGAATCCATGGCCATTAATAATATGGATTTCATAATTGCTGCCAGATATGCACCCTTAGTGCTACCTGTAGTTCTGCATGCACTTCCAACCACAGATTACATGAAATATCTACCAAGATATAATATGGAAGGTGAAATAACTATTGAAGAACATTTGGGATCCTTTTACAGTTTTGCAGACAACTTTATCATTGATTATTTAGATGTGTGGATGACGTTGTTTGTACAGAGTTTGGATGGGGAGGTCAGAAAATGGTTCAGGAGTCTTCCTCCAGCCTCCATTGTTGATATTGAGGCATTGGATGAATCTTTCATAAATCAATGGGGAGATAGGATAGATTATCTCTATTATGTCACTGAATTTGGGGCTCTAAAGAGAAGAATCTATTTCAAACTTCACCAAGAGATTCAATTAAATGTATGGTAGAATCCTAAATGAAATCAAACGAACTGAGGCCTTTGCCAAGATCACTTATGCTAATGCATTTGATGCAGAATTCTCCCTCCTCCTAAGAGAGAGAAGGTCAACCACACTATTTTCCATGCAGGAAGCAACCATTGAGGTTGAAAATAGTATTTTGGGATCAGATAGATTGAAGACTAGATCTGATAAAGAGAAGAAAAAACAGAGAGAGGATTCCCCTGCTTGCTCTAACCTAGCTACATATGATCCCAAACTTGAGGATATGACCAATACTTTGAAGGATTTGACTTTTGAGATAGATAAGATAAAATGGGAATCCAAAGAGCCAAACAAAACTTTTCAAGGGACTGGTAATAGAAATCAACACTAATTCAGAAGGCCTAATAATGCTCCTCAAGTAATGTAGAGAGAAAGGAGAAATGTTGATGATCAAAGGGTGGTGGTCCCTTTCCAAAACAATCAGATTGAGGAGATATATGAGGAAAATGATGTTGTAGATGATACTATTTTGCTTTTCAATGAGATAGATTATTATACCAGTCATTTAACATAGCAAGAATATGAGGTAGCTCAATTTTTAAATCCATTTGATGATCATATAGGGGAGGGGGGAGTTATTCAAGGTCAACCCAAGAAGAAATATGATTTGAGGATGAGAAATGGAGCTTCCAAAGCCACTACCTCTGATCAAATAAAACAAGGAGAAGCTCCTCCCAAGCCAAATAAAAATAAAAGTATGTCATCTAAAACTCAGTCATCTCCACTATAAAAACCTCTTTCCCTTGAAACAAAGGAAACTGATAAGACACCAACCTCTTTCATCCTAGAACATGAGCTTAGAAAAATTAAGATTCCTATCCTTTGACATAATTGTTAAAAAATGAACCTTTCAAGAAATCCATCATGAAAGTTCTGCAATCAAATCCTTCTAGTGTATCTTCGGATGTCATTAGTCTACAGGATGAAAACCCAGCCATTATTGTGGGTCCACACATTGAGGATGGATCTGATTCTTCTCCTCCTTTATATATATCTGAATTTTCATGATAAGATCCTGCACAACTGTCTTATGGACTCAGGAGCCTCTCGCAATGTCATTCCCAAAGTTGTTATGGAAGAACTAGGTCTAGAGATTACCAAGCCTTACCAAGACATGTATTCCTTTGATTCTAAAAAATTAAAATGCCTGGGATTGATAAAGGATATGGTGGTTTCTTTAGCACAATTACCCATGAAGAGCGTAGTGATGGACATTGTGGTGGCCAACATTGCCCCAAAGTTTGGCATGATCTTATCTAGAACTTGGGCTAAGAAGGTTGGATGATCATTGCAAATGGACCTCACATATGCCACCATTCCTTTGTTTGGTGGTGATCACAGGAGGCTATACAAAGAGGTAAGGTTATCCTACATAGTCAGTGATCATCATAACCCAAGAAAGCACCCCATTTATGTTGTTGAGGATGGGATGGGTTCGTCTATTTTTCATTTAAATGATGATGAACCTGAAATATCAGTTAGCCAACACAGAGAGAAGTCGATGACTGGTCAACAAAACAAGGCGTGGAAGATGTATTTTGATGGCTCTTCATCAAAGGAAGGATTTTGTGCAGGTATTCTCCTCATTTCCTCTTCAAAAGAAGTAATAACCCTCTCTTATAAGTTGGAGTTTGAGACTACTAACAATATATATGAATATGAAGCTCTGGTATTGGGATTGAGGGCTGTCAAAGACATGGCCATTGATTGTTTAACAATTTTTGGTGATTTTGAGTTGTTCATCAATCAAGTGAGGAATATCTATCAAAACTAAGAAACAGAGGCTCAAGCGGTACAAAAATGAGGTATGGGATCTAATAGATAATTTCATTCTAGCATTTAACATTTCTTTCATTCCTAGAGAACATAATCAGAAGGATGATTCTCTAGCCTTAGCTTCCAGCATGTTCAGGCCTCCCATTGGCCCAAATATTAAATATCATGTGGAAATCAAATATAGAATAACCATACCAGAAAACATAAAGCGTTGGCAAGTCTTTAGTGATGATTTAGAGCTGCAGAGATTTATACACACCATTGATGAATTCTCCAATACCTCAATTGATCAAGAAAGTCAAGAATATGAAAATGAGAAATTAGAAGATCAACAATCCTGTCATATGCTAAATACATTGGCTGGTCATGATATTGTGGAGCTGAAAACCAATCACTTTCCGAGAGGACTAGTGCCATTGGAAATATTGTTTGACAACAATGATGTTTACAAAGGAACTGCCATGAATAATCAAGAAGAGTAGGTGACAGAGTGAAATATTGGGACCATTGAGAATCCCAGGATCATCAAGTTGTCCAAAGCATTAGTTGCACAACAAAAAGACAGGTATGCCAGTCTCATTAAAAAGTTTGTTGATACTTTTGCATGGTCCTATGCAGATTTGAAGACATTTGATACTGACATCATCCAACACAATATCCCTCTAAAAACTGGCTCCAAGACATTTATATAAAATATTAGACAATTTAATCCCATGTTAATGTCTATAATTGAGAAATACCTAAAAATGATGTTGGATGCCAAGATTATTGTACCATTTTGGTATTTAAACTGGGTGGCCAACTTAGTTCCTGTAAGGAAGAAAAGTGGGGAGATATGCTTATGTGTTGATTTCAGAAATCTCAACAAGTGTTCTTTGAAGGACAATTACCCCCTCCCCAAGATGGATCTTATTTTATAGAGGGTGGTAGGTGCACACATAATTTCCTTGTTGGATGGATACTCTGGTTATAACCAGATAGCAGTTTGTGAGGAGGATAAAGAAAAAAAAAACATTCACCACCCAATGGGGGACATTCATGTATGACAAGATTCCCTTTGGGCTCATGAATGTAAGGGCCACTTTTCAGAGGGCCATGGACATTGCTTTCATGGGGGAGAAGGAAAAAATTATGGTCATATACTTGGATGACATTACCATTTTCTCCAAAACTGAAGATGAAAATTTGCAACATTTGGAGCAGGTCTTCAAGAAATGCAGGAGGTATGGGATATATTTGAATCCTAGAAAGTCTCACTTTGTCATGCCAGAACGAAAGCTCATGGGCCACATCATATCAACGGGAGGCATAAAAATTGATCCAAAGAGGGTTTGTGCCATTCAACAAATTGATATCCCCATAAATAAAAAAGGTTTTCCAGACTTTTATTGTTAATATAAACTTCCTCAAACGTTTGTGCCAAATTTTGCTGAAATTCTGAAGCCTATTACTAAAATGTTGAAAGAAGATGCTATGATAAAATGGTCCTCGGAGGAAAAATCATCTTTCCAAACAATTGAGCAAGCTTTAGTCGAAGCACATGTATTGGCCATCCCTAACTATACCAAATATTTCTTCATCTTCTCCTTTCCCCCATATGAAACAATTGATGTTGTACTGTTGCAGAAAAAAGAAGAAGGGCATGAGCAGCCCATAGCATTTTTTATTAGAGCCCTCCGATATGCCGAGATGAAGTATGATATATTAGAAAAGCAGGCACATGCACTAGTCAAAGAACTCAAGGCCTTTCAGGGTTTATTTTCTACAATCTAGCATAACGACCTTTGCTCCTAGCAACAGTGTCAAGAGATTCGGGTCCAACCCAACAACAAGGCGAAAAGAGGAAAATGGATTGTCAAGCTGTTGGAATATGACCTACACATAAGGCCCACCAAGTTGATCAAGGGGAAAGGACTAGCCAAATTGCTATTAGAATCAAACTGTAAGGTGTTAGAATTGCATCATATCTTCACCCAATTAGATACACCCATCATATAGCCTGGACAAGACAACTTACAGGTATTTGAGAAATATTTGTCTTCACCTTGGTATAAAAACATCATCTATTTTCTACAACATTTTCAATTTCCACCAAATGTGAAGAAGACAAAGGATAGGTCTCTCAAGTTGAAATCCATCAAATTCTGCATTTCAAACCAGAGCTTGTATTAGAGGGATCCTGCTGGCATTCTATTAAAATTCCTTGATGGAAATGAAGCCAAAAAAGTCACAACAGAAATGCATAGAGGAGTGTTAGGAGGGAACCAACATTGGAAGGTCACAGGGCTCAAGATCCCGAGGGAAGGATACTACTGGGCCACCCTTTTCTCTAATGTGTTTGTTGTTGTTAGATCCTACAATGAATGCCATATTTTTGCAATGAAACAGAAGTTACTATCACTGCCCCTGAAACCTATCAAAGCGAGTAGTTTGTTTCAACAATGGGGGTTAGAATTCATAGGAGAAATAAATCCACCCTCTATTGGACAACACAGGTGGATCCTCACTACCACCGACTACTTCACCAAATGGATTGAGGTTGTGCCCACCAGGAATGTCACTGGCAAGGTAATCATTAATTTCTTAGAAACTAATATTTTTTCCAGATTTGGTTGCCCCAGTAAGCTTGTAATAGATAATGCCCAAGCATTCAAGTCCAAATCCATGATGGACTTCTATGGAAGTCACAACATTGCCTTGACACATTCCACACCCTATTACACTTAGGAAAATGGCCTGGCAGAATCATCAAACATGACTCTCATCTAGATCATTAAAAAGTTGTTGACTGAAAGCAAGAAATCTTGGGACTCTAAACTCAAATATTCCTTATGGATTGACATGATCAAAAATAAGAATCCTCTGGGAATATCACCATTCCGTCTTGTTTATGGAATAGATGTCATTTTTCCTACTCAGCTTGGTATATCAGTCTTGAAATTCTTGCAGGAGGACAATGAGGAACCCAATGACATCCAAAGGAGAATCTTTCATATTATAGAAGTTCAGTAAAGAAGAGAAGCACTATATCAGAGGACAGAAGCATACTGGAATAAGATCAAATTAACCTTTGATAAGAAAACCAAGGAGGAGACTTTTCAGGAAGGTGACCTAGTTTTGAGGTGGGATGCTAGAAGGGATGACAATTCCAAGCACGGTAAATTCTAAAACCTCTGGTTTGGTCCTTTTAAGGTGATTGAAGTTCTAGACAACAACACGTTCATCGTGCACAATCTAGATGATACAAAGATCTTTGGAGGCCTAGTAAATGGGTGCTTCCTGAAACACTATTTTGTTTGAGGATGGGGGAAGGTCCCTCTTGTACCATAGATGCTTCCCTTTATTGTTTCTTTGATTAGTTAGTTGTGTGTGAATAAAGACTCCATAGCCCAATAAGGCACTGGGGTGTAGTTTCAGTTTTTAATTCAATAAAATTCATGGATAAGGGAGAGTAATATATACATAGGGCTGACAGATAGAAACGAGGGTAAGTGATGAAAGGTAAGAGCAGTTATTTAATATTAATGCACCAATCTACAGTTCTTAGCACCTCACAGGGACGAGCTATACCCAGTTGGAGCCAATGTTGTAACCTAGGTTTGCATCCCCTACCTCTCCTCTCTTTTTTTTCCCATGCCTTCATCATTTTTTCCTTTTTCTGATTGTTTAAGTCAGTTTCCCACTACTGAGTTTCTTGGCCCTTATTCATTTTTGAGTCTTCGCGCATTTATGCTTCTGTTTTTCTTGAAGGATAAATAAATGTCATATTTGTTTCAGAATGCTTGTCATTGCATGCACCATTTATTGAGCTCACCGTAGGTTTACCAAGCATTTTCTATGCATAGGAAATGTATGTGGATGTGACGCAACAATCCAAAGAAGAAAATTTCGGGCTCAGACTATGTGAACATACAGGTCAATTTTCGATGGCGAAGATCCATCAGGTCAAATAGATCAACGGATCTTGTCCATTCAGGTTCTAGAATCGCACGGGTTTTAATATCAAGTTTGAAGTACTAAGTTCCTGAAGACCGAAGGCTCTGAAGGGTCGAAGAGTCGAAGTCCCGAGAACCCGACACATCGCTTCAACGATTTTCCTTCAGGAGCTTTAGAGAATAACAATCATAAAATCCTGAAGTCCTGAAGCCCAGATTTCCGAAGAAAATATGGACCATTCGTCAGTCATGACACGTGATAGTAGATCATTCACTTCGGGGATTTTCCTCTATGATATTTTTGTGTTTCACATTCGAAAGTCCCGAAGAGCCAAAGACCCGAAGTCCCGAAGTAAATTTAGACCATCCATCAGAGGGGACACATGGTAGTAGATCTTTCACTTCGGAGATTTTCCTCCGGGAGGTTTTTCATGCTTCACATTTGAAACTCCTAAAAGTTGGACTTCCGAATAGAATCTGGACCGTTCATCCATCATGACACGTGGTGAAAGATCATTCACTTCGGAGATTTTCCTCCGAAGATTTTTCATGTTTCACATTCAAAACACCTAAAGCTCGAAATTCTGAAGTGAATCTGGACCATTGATCCCATTTCAACGAGAACCGTCGATCCTTTTAGTAGGTAAATATCACTCGAATCACAGATCGTCATTATATCGACGACCAGGCTTCATTGTAGGGACGTAAACTGCTCGAGCGTTAATTCTCCTAAGCAATCCCGCAATTGAAACCATGGTATTTTTGGAAGGACATGTAGCAGCTTGTGGTGGATTGTGGGCCCAAACGCAGTCTGGATCTAAACCACCCTCAACAGCTGCCACAATCACATGATTGAATGACATTAGATCACCGCATTGCCTCCACTCATCCCACTCACTACTCTCTCTCCTCTTACCACTTGACACTTGTCCTCCGTTAACCCCCACACTGATCTCCATCAATAGTGGCCCACCTCTCCAGATCAATGGTCCTTATTGTAACTCGGACCCCCCTGGCCATTCTACCTTTAACGGTGGGGGGGGGTTCGAGTAAGTATTTTCCCCACTGTGGGCCCTACCTAACATGGTGACTCCTCAAGAACTCAAACCCCACCCTCTCTAATTCGCTTACCGCCTACCCCTCCCTCTGATTTCCTCCCAAGTTTGTTTTCAATACCACCCCCTCTCACCTTTTTCCACCTGCTCTCCACTCACTTCCCAACCTATCTATTCCTCCTCTCCCAATGCACCACCTGTATCCTTCACTACATGTTGCCAACTCCATACTCTCGATACCTCCATCATATTCACACCTCCTCTCACTTTGACATCTGTCTTCACATGTCATCTACCCTCGTGTCCATTAATCACGTCTCTCGATTGGATGCTCGCCTCCACGTCTCCCCTCATACCCAATGGGCCGACAACCATTCTAGCAAAGCTATTTCACGTGTACATATGGAAGCTAATGGGGTCAATACAGAGTGCACTTGGCTTCCAAAATCTCAGGCATAGATAGAGAGTTAAGTCTCAGTCACATGTTGACACAAATTAGTTCCAAAAACACTTCATAAAACTCTGATCATGCAGTTGTTTATCTCCAATGGCTTCCAAAATCTCCCAGACATACCATTGTTCAATAGTGATCTATGCTCAGTCAGTTCGAGGCCTATTTTCGGCCACTTAGTTCCTCCAGCACATGCATCAGTTCTGTCACAAAGACAGTAGTGGTTTTATTTGATTAGGTCCATCATTTTCCTAGATTAGATGCAAGAGTGGTCTTATGTGTGTGATAAGAACCACTTTCCCTGATTAATTCCAGTGTCTTAGTGAAGTTAATTATTTGATTTACGAATTGTTCCCTAAATTTAGGTCTCAATCTCCTAAGGACGAGAGCCTCTGCAACCCTTTTAAATAGTTAGTTTTTGGATATTGTAAAGGTCATATTTTTTTAGGAAAGAATAGCAATACAATAGATTGGTTGGACCCGTTTTATGCATAGATTAAATCTCTCTACCCGGTGAACATACTCTTGATGGCAGTGTTTCGTTCAACTCTTCATGTTTTTTCATTCTTATCTTGAATATAGTTTTTGATTTGTGCAACGTACATTTCATTTCCTTTCAGATATTGTATGACTTATTTTTACTGATATGCAACTTGTCAAAAAGATAATGCTTTGGTGAAGATTTGTTTTCTGCAACTTGTGGGAGTTATTGTGTTTTGATACATGTTTGATTAATTGAAATGATATTTTAAGTATTGAACTTATTGCAGCCGATTATTCATTGAGTAGTTTGTTTTTTCTCTCTGTTTTCTATTATTTCACTAGTATGTCATTAGTGTGCCATCATCCAAGGAGGGCCCTCATCCATATTGTTCTGCCAACCCAACCTTACCTTTGTATTGATAGAATAACCCTCTGACCAACGAACAAAAAGTTAAAGAAGAAATCATTCTAAACTGGTAGGTGGCCTAGATTTTCCCATCAGCAGTTAAGTGTAGACTTTAGGACCAATAGTGGAGCCGATGAATTTGAGGAGACACTTGGCAAGAGTTCAGAGACTCAGAGCTGAGAGCTTTAGGAAGGAGTGAAGAAAGGATTTGGGATATCCCTGAAGTCCAAACCACGAAGGAGGTAGACCCACTTTCATAGTCGTGGTCACTTGTAGGAGAGCATGTGTGTATGGGTAAGGTAGTTTCGGGTGCCTGCAGGGACCCAAGGAGTCGCTCTGACTCAAAAATCCAAACGATCCAAGTCCGGGAGGTCAAGCATCCCTTTGGAGGGAAGGGGGTTTGCGCCAAAGTGGTATCAGAGCATAATACAAAAGAATTGGCTTCTGTAGGGAGGAAAGATAAGAGTCAACATAATGCCTCCTATAAGACATGTTGATCCACCTATAGCTAATAGAGCTATGGAAAGGGAGATGAGAGAATTGTGTGTGAGGATGGATGCCATGGAAACAACACAAAGGAGAGCCTCGGATGCTATAGACATCAACGAGGAAGAAATGGACGAAGTAGAAGTTGCAAAAGCTGTAGTTGAGGATGCTATGAAAGAACGCTTGTTGAGAGTGGTTTTCAAATTGGCTGCCAGAACGAAGACTGGCATCCCTATGTATGAAGGAAATTTAGACACCTAGGAATTTTTTGACTAGATACGAGAAATGGACAAGTATTTTGATTATGAGGATTTCGAGGAGGAGAAAAAGGTAAGACATTTTTTCACTAGGTTGAAGGGACAAGCAACACTGTGGTGGGATGAACTGCAGGCTGACAGAAGGAGAAAAGGCAAACAAAATACCAAGAGTTGGGATCGAATGGTAGCCAAGTTGAAGGTGAAATTCATGCCCAAGGATTACCAGATAAATCTGTTCAGGAGGATGCAAAGCCTGAGATAGAGAGGATTGACAATGAAAGAGTAAAGAGAGGATTTCTATAAACTAAACATTAGAGCTGGATAGAGGGAAAGAGACAAAGAGAAAGTTGCCATATACATTAATGGTATGAGATACGAAATTCAGGATGAGATCAGTATGGTGACAGTACAAATGGTTGAAGACACGTATCAAATGGCACTGAAGGAAGAAGATAAGTTGGCTTGAAAGAAAAGTCAACAGAACAGGGGTCGAAGCTCGAACAGAGGAAAATGAGTTTCCCAAGATAAGGCATAGAATCCCAGAGACGAGGCGAAGAAACCACATAGTCAGTCTCGGAGAGGAGGGATTTATCACGGAAGGAAGAGTGGGGGTAGAATTTCTTTTCCCAGAGGTAGAGGAAGAGGCAGAGGAGGAGAAGTAAGGTGTTATGCCTGCGGAAAGACAAGACATATGTCTTGGTATTGTCCCGAGAGAAAAAAAGGAGGTGAAGCTCACATCTCAGAAGCGCAGAAGTGAGATGCTAAGGCATAAGGTGTAGAGGATGGAAGGTCCTTGATGATGAAGAGGGTTCTTTTGAAGCAAGAGACAGAGGCTGAAAAGACAGTGCAAAGGAACAATTTGTTCAGGACTGCTCACAAAAGGAAGGAAAAAGTTTTCAAGGTGATAATTGACAGTGGGAGCACTGAAATCTTAGTATCCACAGATATGGTGGAGAAGCTAGAGTTGGATATGACTGCATATCCGACACTGTACAAAGTCGCATGGTTGTAGAAAGGTCATGATGTAACAGTTTCTCAACAATGCCTGGTTAATTTCAAAATAGGAGGATATAGGGATGAGATCCTATGCGACGTAATTCCTATGGATGTCTGTCATGTTTTGTTGGGAAGACCCTGGAAATATGATAGGAATGTTATCCATGACAGGAGGAAAAACACATACACCTTAGAGAAAAATGTTAGGACACACATGTTGCTACCAATTGAAGAAAATAAGGTGAAGGAGGAAGTCAGTACGGGCATACTTCTCATGGGTGGGAAGGAACTCCTAGATGAAGTGAAGAAGGAACAGGAGATGCAGTTTGTTGTAGTGAGGAAACTAAGGGTTATCCTTACCAGTACTTCATTGGAGGATTTTCTTAAGGAAGTTCAGGAGCTACTAGATAAATTTGTTGATATTGTAGTGGATGAGTTGTCGAACTCATTGCCACCTATCAGGAGCATCAGTCATCACATTGACTTGATACCAGGAGAAATCCTATCGAACAAAGAAGCATACAGATTGACACCTCAAGAGAATGAGGAATTGAAGAGACAGGTTCAAGATCTATTAGACAAAGGATTCACCAGAGAAAGTTTGAGTCCATGTGTAGTACCAACTGTATTAAGTCCAAAGAAGGATGGAGGATGGAGAATGTGTATGGACATGAGAGTCATAAAAAAAATCACCATCAGTTATAGGTTTCCATTACCGAGGATGGATGACTTGATGGATTTCTTAAGTGGAGCCAACTATTTTTCAAAAATATATTTCAAAAGTGGATATCACCAGATCAGGATGAGAGAAGGTGATGAGTGGAAAACAACATTCAAGATGAATGAGGGGTTATATGAATGGCTTGTTATGCTATTTGGCCTAGCAAATTCCTCGAGTACTTTTATGAGGCTGATGAATGAAGTATTAAAGGATTCCATTGGTAAGTTCGTGATCGTGTATCTAGATGATATACTAGTGTTTAGCAGGAGTAAGGAGGAACACTTAAGACATTTAACATTGGTGATGAGGAGGCTGCAGCAAGAGAAGTTGTTAATCAATTTGAAAAAGTCCTCTTTCTTGAAGACATAGCTCATATATTTGGGTTTTTTTATTTCTTCAAATGAGTTGAAGATGGATCCTGAAAAGGTGAAAGTGATGAAAGAATGGTCGTCATCAAGGAGTGTCTTCGAGGTAATAAGATTCCATGGGTTAGAAAGTTTTTATCGAAAGTTCATCAGGAATTTTAGTAGGATTAGTGCTCAGATGATGGATACAGTGAAGAAGAGACATAAGTGATTCAAATGGACAGAAGAGTCCAAGAGAAGCTTCAACATACTAAAGGAGAAGATAATTGAATGACCGATTTTGGTTCTACTGGATTTCAGAAAGACATTTCAGGTAAGATGTGATGCGAGTGGAGTTGCAATTGGAGCGGTCTTAAGCCAGGACAATAGACCTGTTGCATATTTCATTGAGAATCCGAATGAAGCTAAAAAAAAGTACTCCACATACAACAAAGAGTTCTATGCCATAATCCAAGCATTGAAGAAATGGAGACATTATCTCGTACCGAAGGAGTTTGTTTTGTATAGCAATAATCACACTTTGCAATTCATAACGAGACATGAGAAATTAAACCAGAAACATGCTAAGTGGATGGAGTTTATGAAAAATTCCACTTTTGTCATTAAACATATTTCTGGAAATGCTAACAAGGTTGTTGATGTATTGAGTAGGATAAATTTGATTCTACAGAAATTTCAGGTCAAAACCTTGGGGTTTGATCACCTTAAGGAAATGTACCACAGTGATCCAGATTTTGGAGAAGCATATGAAGCATGTACAAATATTGTGCTTAGAGACAGAAGCCCATGGGCTGAATATCTAATTCAGGATGGGTTTTTGTTCAAAGGATGCCAGTTGTCCATACCAAGATTCTTGATGAGAGAGAATTTGTTGAAGGAAAATCATAATGGAGGTCTAGCCGGACACTTTGGCCATGAAAAAACATTTTCCCAATTGAATGGTTCATATTATTGTCTAGGTATGAGAGCGGAGGTAAATATATTTGTGAACAACTGCAAGATTTATCAATATGCCAAGGGGAAGAAATAGAAAAATGGGTTGTATCAACCATTGCCTATTCCAGAGAGGCCTTGGGATGCAATAAGCATGGATTTGGTGTTGGGATTGCCAAGAAAACAGAGGGGAAGTGATTCCATATTTGTGGTGGTGGAAATATTGTCGAATATGGAACACTTTATCCCATGTCAGAAGACCAGTGATGCAACGCATGTTGCAAACTTGTTTTTCAAAGAGATTATGAGATTCCATGGATCTCCCAGGAGTATAGTTTTAGACAGGGATACCAAATTTGTTGGTCATTTCTAGAGAACATTGTGGAAAAAGTTGGGGACAGAGCTATATTTTAGTTCTGCATATCATCCACAAACATATGGACAAACCGAGGTGGTGAATAGAATCCTAGGAGATTTGCTGAGGAGTTTTGTCACTAAACACCATAGTTAGTGGGATCAAATTCTAGAACAAGTCGAGTTTTCATATAATGATTCAATGAACAGGAGCACTTAGAAAAGTTTATTTCAAATCGTATATGGAATGAATCTAAGAGGAGTTTCAGAGCTAAGAGATATAAAGCAAGGTGAGTTTAGAAGCACGGGAGCCGAAGATTTTGTTGCAGAGATGCAGGAACTTCACAATCAGATCAAGGAGAAGTTGAGGAAAACCAACTACGAATACAAATGCAGAGTTGATCAACATAGGAGAAAGCTTGAATTTAATGTTGGAGATCAAGTTCTAGCACATCTAAGAAAGGAAATATTCCCTAGAGGAACATATAACAAGTTGAATTTGAAAAATATAGGGCCATGTAAAATCTTGAGGAGATTTGGCGAGAATTATTATGAGTTAGAGTTGCCAAAAGATGTGGGTATATTGGCCATATTTAACATTGTAGACTTGTATATTTACAGGGAAGATGGAACCGAAAGATATGAATATCAAAGAAAGATTCAGTGGGAGAATTAGATGCCTGTAGGAGAGAAGTCGCAGATGGAAAAGATCATAGATCAAAGGGTTGGTAAGAAGACCAGAAGAAAGATGTATTTTGAATACTTGGTTAAGTGGAAAGGAAGACCAACAGAAGATGCCAACTAGGTTAATGAAATAGAGATCCAGAAGCATGGAAGATCGGTGCAGGATCTCATGGACTGGAGTCCATGATTTTTTCATCCAAGGGAGTATGATGTAGGAGCATTTCCAGCAAAGCACAAGCGTGGAGGACAGCTAGGCGCACTAGTGCACATTTTGAAATATTTTGAATTTCAAACTGATCAATGTATTAATGAGATATCTGGAAAAAAAAATTGAGTTAATGTCCTTAAATATTTGAAGGCTGATCCATCACAAAAGATGATGGGGGATATTTTTTTTTTATAGATCGGATCACAGTACAGATTTGGAGCTTGCGCTCTTATATGTCTAACACAATATTTATTGTAATAGGCATTGAGTAGTTGATAGATTTTAATTCCATTTAAGGTAGTGTAGAGTAGTTGGAGGAAATTATCGAAGAGCATCTCTTTATAAAAAGATTTGTAATATTGCCCAAAAAGGATTGATGATGGTTGTTGTTGTCAATTGTTTTTGATAGTTGTTGTAGCGATTGAATCTCGTGTGTAGATTGTCATTGTAAGGTAAGAACTTGGAGACATAGAGAAGTATTTTATGTATGCAAGTTTTTGTTTGATGAATATAACAGAAGAACATTTTCCCAAATGTGTGTATGGTTATGTATCTATCTGAATGAATGGTAGAACTTATGTTATTTTTCAATTCTCTGTTGATTCTGTCCTTGAATCTATGAATGAATTTGATTCATTAAATGTATGAGTCATTGTGAGGAGCATATAAGTTTCAATGGTTTCTTTTCATTGAGCGAGTGCAAGGTGTTCATAGTGTCCGCAAGGAGTTTGTGACTGAGTCTGTTCTGGCTCAAAATCTCAGAAGAGATAGCAAAGCTTATATGTATGCAAAGAGTGCACTGATGTCCACAAGGAGTGTGTGATAGAGTTTCCAAACTCGAAATCTCAGGAAGTATAGCTTGATTTTTTCATAGGGGTTAGAAGCAATTGGAGAATAGTCATAAGGAGTGAAAAATCATTCACAGAGAAGCGAGTGTGGATGAAAGTCTATTTTCAGGTGTGCAAAGGCCAATAATTTGACTAAGGGTCAAAGAGAATGTTCAAGAGGAACAAGGAAAATTAAAGAAGGAAGCTTAGGAGGGAGAGCGGTGGAAATCTTCAAGGAAAGGAGTCCTTGAATTTCTTGTCAAAACCAATGAGTGCGAGATTCATTCTAATGGGGGGAGACGAACGATTCCAGACAGTTAGATATAGTAGAGCTACATGAAACATAACTATGAAGTGTTTCGAGACTTCAGAGTTAGGCAAGTTGAAAACTTGGCAAAAACAAAGTCGCGAGGTCCGAAGTCGCGATTCAATTCCGACCGTTGATCACAGGAGAGCACATGGTGATGGATTAGAGAATTTGAGAATATGGAAATTAGAGGTTGTGAGTGAAATACCTATAGTTTCGTGGGGTCGCAAAGTCTGAACCATTGTGGGCCCGACGAATCTTAGGAGACGTGTGGCAAGAGTTCAGAGACTCGGAGCTGAGCACTTCGGGAGGGAGTGAAGAAAGGATTTGGGATATCCCATAGTCACAACCATGGTCACTTGCAGGAGAGCCTGTGTGTGTGGGTAATGTAGTTTTGGGTGCCCACAGGGACCCAAGGAGTCGCTCTGACTCATAAATCCAAATGATCCAAGACCAAGAGGTCAAGAATCCCTTTGGAGGGAAGGGGGTTTGTGCCACCTTGAAAGATTTCAGTTCCATGATAAGGTTCCTCATGGTTTCAAGAACCTGGGTGATTGAACTTCCTTCATTGTTTTTCCCAGGCTCTCTAGGAGGTCCTTGATAGGGATTCTCCTCATGTTGGATTTTCCTCTTCATTATGTGCTTCCATTAACACAGCAGAACAAAAAATTTATGTTTGTAACAGAAAGCATTTTTGTTGGTTTTTCATTAAACAGAATAGAATGTACTAAACAAAAATTTTGGTCATGCTTTGAGGTCCAAGTGCTATAACCTTTTCTCTAATACCATATGTAGTGTACCCCAAATTTACTAAAAAAATATTTTTTTAGGTGCATTAAAACTTCTTTACTCTACTATCCTTGATCGGTTTCAAACTATAATCGTCACTATCAGAGTACGACATATACTTACTCATAGTTACAAGAGACGAGTAACAAGGTAGTTATTCTTTCTGTGAAGTCATGCCTATTAAAATAACTCGGTACACGTGACAACATTTTTTTCATAATAGGATAAAGTTTATACTATTGATGAAATTGTAATCTGGTTGTTTCCAGAATTCTATAGTAACTCTATCCTAACATGGTTTCTACCTTTATCAAAGGGATCCACAAAAGTTTTTATTAAAAATATACCTTTAAACTAGTCTTAGTACTCTCAACTTCATATCCAATGAAGGAGTACTTCAAACTTATTACAACAACCTCATACATTTAAGTCTTCTTTTCTTTAACATAACCTTATATCCCATGTAACAAGAATTGTTTAATTGTTGTTGTTGGATACACAAACCTTACCATATATCTATAGAGATATATATAGTCCCTATATCTATAGTCACACAAGGCAACGTATTTCTTGATTATATATATGAGTTATCATATGCCTTACCCAAAGTGTTTAACATTATTCACATATGTCTATACGGGTCTACTTGCAACAAATTATACACTTAGTGTATGCACACTCTAACTGTTACAAATAGTGGACATTCTTTCCATATTTTCCATTAAAACTTTAACATAGTGACTAAGTGGACTTAGCATATTCCAGTTGTATAACGAGAGGGTTGATCGAATAATGAAAGAGTAACGTTAAGGGGTTGGAACCCCATCAGGCATGACAAGTCATAAACCTAGACCTGGTAGAATATTAAATCCACCCTAATACTTACTTTCCAGCATGAAGACTCCACCGGATTTAGTGACAAAGATTTTCATTAACAACATTAAGGGTTCGGTTGAATGCGAAGTTAAGACTTGTCCATAAATACCATTAATTCTCTGGTTGAAAGTTATGAGGCTTCTGCACTGTACTTGTAATGTCCCCAAGGCCGAGCCCGTTATAAATCTTGGTTATGAAATGAATTGTAAATATGTTTTATAGGCTGGTGAGCCAAGTTTATATAAGCTGGTAGGCTTATGTGATTGTTAGGCCAGAGAGAGAGCCTAAGGGTTGAAGGCCAAAAGCCTGATTTTGTACATGTATCAATGTAGAACATTAATAAAATATAAACATCACCGCGTGTAGACCAACCACGATGAATGAGTGATGGGGGACTAAGCTTTCACAAAGTGGGCAAGGGATTATGGGCTGGAAGGTGCGAAAATGGGGCTAAGTGCTAAGCCTAGGGGGCTTAAGCCTTGGGAATAATAATTTAATATTATTCCAAAATACATGTGAATAATATGTCTTATCCTAAGTTCTTTTGGAAGGACAAGCAACTTCCAAATGGAAGGAACACATGCTGAAGGAACGCATGCAGTCGCATGGGTGACAAATGTCAACCCTAGCGCATGCAAATAAAGGGATGAGATGAGCTGTGATGGGGGTTCCTCCTCCATTCAACCCCTGACTACCTAAGGTGAACTAGTGTGACCTCTGCAGAGAAACCCTCATGCATCTTCTGAACCAAAAGGTGTGTATCTGTGTTCGTTTTGGGATAACCGGTACATCCTCTGTCTGAACAATTTGAACTGGTGTTGACCCCTACGTGGATTGTTTTTCATGCATCCCCAAGAACCAGAGCATGAGTCTATCCTGTGTTGTCAGGTTGAGAAATAAGAAGTGACCTACCATTGTTGAACCCGTTAGAAAGCCTGTGTCTGTTTTCCCTATTGGTTGTTGTGGCCATGCAGTGCCAGACTGCGTGGGGCTTGTTGGCCAATCGTACAACACTCTCTCTAGGTGAGAGAGGTGATTGAGGTTGAAAGAATAGGTTGTTGGCCTGTGAGCGACTCTCTCCAGGTGAGAGAATGTGTAGAGGAAGGAGAGAACTCCTGGAAGGAACCCTGTAGCTCCCACAGAGCTCAGAGATTTTTGGTCAGGTTTGTTGCTATAACCCAAGGCAAGGGAGGTTAGCAGCCAAAGGACTGTCTAGGTGACAGAGAAGGTGTATACTCTTGGGGTGGAACAGGCATGTGGGGAAGGAGAGTCTGTGGGCAGTGAGTATGAGTGGTTCCTGGGAGAGAATTCCTTCTTGCGACTGTGTGTTTTCCCTGTAACCTTAGCCTAGCCTAGGATTTCGTACCTTGGGGGTGGAGCTTAGTCCCAACTCGGGGGTGACCCACTGCTAAGCTAACGATCAATGTGGTCTAAGGCTGGGAGGTTCGTGGAAGGCCTGCACTTGGTTGGTGGAACTACCACTGTTTCAAAGATAAGTACCAGATGATGCTTTAGTTATGTTTTTGTATATCTATGTATTATAGTTATCATGTATTCTGTGGTGATTTTGGATTAATGTTATTGCCATGGATTATTTATGTTAGTGATAATTCTTATGCTTACTCTGAGCTTAAATGTATTTCTTTCTTAAATGCATGTTGTTTTATAATCAGAGAATTATTGTTATATTTCCACGAAGTATGGTAATAGAAAGGTTGTTACAATTTGGTATTAGAGACAAGGTTTCGACATTGAGCCTAGATGGGCCAGTTGAGTGGTCTTTGGACCGAGGGTGTGAGGATAAATTGTGTCTGGAGGATTGATTTCGGACCCTGGAATGCTCCAAATGTGTCAAGGAGTTACTTGATGTACTTACAAGCTCAGGAGGTATAGCGGTATTGTGAAACCATAGCCGGTGTGGTATATAGCCATAAGGAGAGAGGAATCCACACCAGAAGTGTTGGAGCCTTTGGATCTGTTCGGAAGGGAAGGAGAACCCTTGTGACCGTCAGATCTGGAGAATGTGCACAGGGTTTAAAGACCCTTTAGATTTTCCCAGGAATGTGGAAATCGTGATACACGTAGCACAAGTGGAAGAGTAAACCGTAATTTGAGATTTCAACAAACAAAAGTTTGAAATGTGGGATGCATGAACTCTCGATGCCCGAAACCCTGAAATGCCGAAAAGATCTGTGCCATAGATATGAAAGGGGACCTAACCATTGGATTTTTGCTTGGAATAGATGTGGGTGCATGGATGTGTACCATGTGCCAGAGAATTGAAAAGATAGGTGAGAGTGGTGTAACCTAAAGACATCACTGATGGAGACGTAGATCCTTCAGAACGTGCCACACCCCACTGCGGTTAAGGGCGACAACTGTGTTGTGGGCCCGGAGAATAAAGTAAATCGGAATTTCAGATTTCGAGGATTGTAGTGACAAGGAGTTAGGAGTCACTTCATAGTGAACTCCCGGGTACCGAAAACCCAAAGTCCCGAAGTCCCGAAGCCATCGAAGACTGAAGAACCGTAACAGGTTTTAAGGGTGACAGTTGTGCTTTGCGCCCGCAGAATAAAGTAAATCAAAATTTTGGATTTCGAGGATTGTAGTGACAAGGATTTAGGAGTCACTACATAGTGAACTCCTGGGTACCGAAAACCCGAAGTCCCAAAAATTGCAGAGCCGACGGAGCTCAGAAAACCTTGTGAAGTCAAATGTTTCTCACTCACGTTGGTTTATGATTATTGGGATTTTACTAAAGTTTTAAGGGCCTGGCAAACTTAAGATTGATTGCACATTGTGTGTGCAGAGTTCAACGAGTGTTAGGACAACCAAGAATAGATGTCGATTAAGGAAATGGAAGAGGTGTGGAGTGCCTCCATTTCAGAGGATGAAAGAGAAGGAAAGGATGTCAACTTGGGAGTCGAAGGAACAAACTCTAATGGGCACAGAAAATAGATAGATAAAGAAGGATGTATGATGAAAATCATTGAAAAATTGCAGAAAGATGCCCAGGCTCGCTGAGATGATAGCCAAAATCTCATGAAAATCAGGGATCGACAGGGTGAATTCAACTTAAAAATGTTGAAGATCCTGGAAAGAATAGAAAAGAGATTGGAAAAAGAGAGTGACACAAGCAGATCAAGAAGTTTTAGAACCCCTGAGAGGAGAAGAAGATCGAGGAGTGGTAGCAGACATTACCGTCTCTCCCCGAAGCATTCTAGTAGGGAAACACACAGTAGTTCAAGCCCGTCCCCTACCAGAAAACACCGAAAATCTGGAAAGGATGAATTGAAAGGGGAGATGAACAAGATCAAGCCTCCAACGTTTGATGGAGAACATAAGAAGGAGGAATATGCTGAGACATGGTTGCTTGGCATGAAGAAATATTTCCAACTGTAGAACTACTCCGCTCATGCAGAAGGAAGAATTGCGATGTACTAGCTAAAAGGAAAAGCATCCATGTGGTGGGATCAGTTTGTGCAAGTGCAACACATCAGAGAGAAAGATATCACTTGGAAGGAGTTTAAGAGGTATTTCAAGAAGAAATACCTGACCAAAAGATATTATGACAGAAAGTTGAAGAAGTTCTTCGAACTCAAGCTAGGTAGCATGACCATTGATGAGTACAAACGAAGTTTCTAGGAATTGTTGAAGTATGTTCCATTCATCAAAGATGAGACTGTCAAGATTCAGAGGTATCTGAGTAGAATTCCACCTTCCATCGATGATAAGATTCAGTATGACGATCCTAAGACTATGGAAGAAACAATAAGAAGGGGAAAATGCTTGTATGAACAACAAAGAGAAAAGCCTACCTTTCGGAAGGCTTGGGATGACCAGAAAAGGTTTAAGAAGGAACAGAGGCAGAAGGGAAATAAGCCTCCCTTTTTCAGAAATAATCCTGAGGGACAGTTATCTTTTAGAGAGCCCAGGAAGGCTGAAGTGAGTGAGCAAATTCCCAGACCGTCACCTATGGAGTGTTGGGGCAGTAAAGGGAACCATAGGTACAGAGACTACCCCCACAAAAAAGATAAAGCAAGAACTATCCACAATGTTCAACAAGTTGAGACAGTGGAGGATATGGGCAACAGAATTCCAAGGATCTACACAGCCTTGGACAACAAGAAAGCATAATTTCAATCACACATGATTGAAGTGGAAGGTATGATTAACAACCGACCACTAATTATTTGAATTGATTCAGGGGCTAGCCATAGTTATGTAGATCCTAGGGTGGTGGAAAGTTTGTGTTTATCAAGAAGCAAACATGAAAAGTCTTGGTTAGTTTAGTTGGCTACATGGACCAATAGGAAGGCCATTGAATTGGTTAAGTCCTATTCAGTGGACATGAAAGGATTGAGCACTAAGGCTGAATTGAATATTCTACCTTTAGGCTCTTATGACTGTTTAATTGGGATGGACTGGTTGGACCAATACCATGCCCTCCTGGACTATTGTAACAAGAGGTTTACATGCCTGGATGAAGAGGGAAATAAGAAAATAGTCCAAGGAATTTCCAGAGTTGTGGCTATTAAAGAAATCTCATCCATGCAATTGAACAAGTGCTACAGGAAGGGTTGTCAATTATTTGTAGCTCGTGTGGAAGAAGCATCCAGATATGTAGTATCAAATATTGGAGACCACGAGGTACTCATAGAGTTCAAAGACATATTTTAGGAGGTACCTGGACTATCTTCGAAGAGGGACATCAATTTTTCTATAAATTTGATGCGTGGAGCAGCTCCAATTTCGAAGGCTCCTTATAGAATAAGTACGCCAGAGCTGAAAGAGTTGCAATTGTAGCTTGAATATCTTTTGAAGAAGGGGTACATTCGCCCAAGTGTGTCCCCTTAGGGTGCCCCAATCCTATTCGTGAAGAATAAATATGGGACGTTGAGGATTTGCATTGATTTCTGATAGTTGAATAAGGTAACTGTCAAGAACAAGTATCCTCTACCAAGGACTGATGATCTTTTCAATCAGTTGAAGGGCGCGAGAATATTTTCAAAGATAGATCTCAGATCAGGATATCACCAGGTAAGAATAAAGGATGAGGACATCAAAAAGACCACCTTTAGAACAAGGTATGGTCATTATGAATTCACAGTGGTGTCGTTTGGACTGACAAACGCACCTGTTGTTTTCATGTGCTTAATGAATGGTGTATTCAAGGACTATTTAGACAAGTTTGTCATAGTCTTCCTGGATGCCATCTTGGTGTATTCCAAGTCGGAGGAAGAGAATGAACAACACTTGAGAATGGTTCTGCAAGTGTTGAGAGAACACCATCTATATGCCAAGTTGAGAAAATGCTCATTTTATCAAAGGTAGATCCATTACTTGGGACATATTATTTTAGAAAAAGGGATCATTGTGGATCCTGAAAAGGTTGAGGCCATCTGAGAATGGTCAGTGCCAAGGAATGTGGCAGAAGTTAGATCTTTTATGGGTCTGGAAAGCTATTATAGAAGGTTTATAGTAGGGTTCTCAAAGTTAGCTCACCCTATTACTTCTTTGCAAAGGAAGGAGAAGATGTTTCAGTGGACTGAAGAGTGTGAGAGCAGTTTCCAATGATTGAAGGAGCTATTAACCAACACTCCAATCCTGAAGATTGCAGATCCAAATATGGATTTCGTGGTGTGAACAAATGCGTGTAAGGAGGGACTGGGAGGAGTTCTCATCCAAGAGGGATTTGTAATCTGTTATGAATCCCGAAAGTTGAAAGAGAATGAAAGGAATTATGCCACTCACGATTTAGAGTTGGCAGCAATCATCCACACATTGAGGAAATGGGGACATTACCTCATGGGAAGGAAATTTGAATTTAGAATAGACCACAACGGTTTGAAGTATTTATTTGATCAGCCGACTTTAAATGCTAGGCAAACCAGATGGTTGGAGTTTCTATGTGAATATGACTTTGATATCAAGCATATCAAAGGGAAATAAAATAAGGTGGCTAATGCACTCAGCGGAAAAGTGCACGAAATACATGCTACAACCATTAGCATGTACAGGACTGAGATTAAGGATAGAATTTTGGAAGCTGCAAATGTTGATTTTCCATATAGAGGTCTAGTAGCAAAGCTACATCAGCATGAGAGACCACAGACCTAGGGAAGTTACACCTTGGGAACTGATGGATTACTTCTATACAAAAACAGAGTGTATGTACCCAATGTCCAAGAATTGAAGCTGGAAATTCTAAAAGAAATTCATAACGTGGGTTATGCTGGACATCCTGGATATCAAAAGACTGTTGCAGCAGTCAAAAGCCATTACTTTTGGCCGGGTCTGAAGAAATAAATCACTGAATACATTGCCAGATGTATGGAGTTCTAGGAAGTTAAGGCTGAGCATAGGCACCCAGTAGAGTTGCTGCAATGTTTACCCATTCTGGAGTGGAAATGGGAAGTGGTGACAATGGATTTTATCACAGGATTTCCCAAAACAAGCAAGCAGCATGATTCAATCATGGTGGTGGTGTACAATCTTACAAAAGATGCCCTTTTTATTCCACTGAAAACCACTCAGAAGGAAGCAGAAGTTGTTGATATCTTCTTAAAAGAAGTGGCACACTTGCACGGAATTCCTAAGACAATTGTGTTTGATAGGGAATTGAAATTGACCTCGAATTTTTGGAAAGGAATGTTTAAGGGATTTGAAATGAATCTGAACTTTAGTACAACGCATCATCCTAAGTCTGATGGACATATAGAGAGGGTGAACAGAGTAATAGAAGACATACTGAGAATGTATGTGATGGATAAACCATCAAGGTGGGAAGACTACATGCATTTGGTAGAATTCACCTACAATAATGGGTATCATACATCGTTGAAGATGAGCCCATTTGAAGCACTTTATGGAAGAAAGTGCAACACTCCAGTGAGCTGGGATAATCTAGCTGACAGAGGAGTAGTTGGGCCTGAACTTCTCAAAGAGATGGAAGACCAAATGATAAGAATTAAACAGAATCTAAAAGCTGCCCAGGATAGGCAGAAAAGTTACGTTGATAGTAACAGAACCCACAGAGAATTCAAAGTGGTTGACCACGTCTTCCTGAAAGTGAAAAATAATAGGAGTTCCATGAAGTTGGGAAGTTGCGCCAAGTTGGCAGCAGGATTTTGTGGGTCGTTTGAAATCCTGGAAAGGATTGGGCCAGTTGCATACATGCTTGCATTACCTGCATCTATGACTGTACATAATGTGTTTCATGTTTCACTTCTTAAGAAATATATACCTGATGATAATCATGTTATCGGTTGGAATGTGATTCAGGTGGAACCAGAAGGTGTCCTGCAAGTGCATCCTGTGCGCATATTGGACAGGAAAAACAAACATCTCTGAAATCAAGCTATAGGGCTTGTAAAGGTCCATTGGACCTGGTACGGTTCTGAGGACGCAACATGGGAGCATGAAGATGTTATGTTGGCAGATTACCCACATCTTTTTGAAAATTTTAAAAATCTTGCAGATGCAGTGTGAAAGTTGCACTGAGGACAATGCAAAAATAAGGGAGGGGGATTGTAATGTCCCCAAGGCCGAGCCCGTTATAAATATTGGTTATGAAATGAATTGTAAATATGTTTTATAGGTTAGTGAGCCAAGTTTATATAAGATGGTAGGCTTATGTGATTGGTAGGCCAAAGAGAGAGCCTAAGGGTTGAAGGCCAAGATCCTGATTTTGTACATGTATCAATGCAGAACATTAATAAAATATAAACACCGTTGCATGCAGACTGGCCACGATGAATGAGTGATGGGGGAATAAGATTCAACAGAGTGGGAAAGGGATTAGGTGCTGGAAGGTGGGAAAAGGGGGCTAAGTGTTAAGCCTAGGGGGCTTAAGCCTTGGGAATAATAATTTAATATTATTCCAAAAGACATGTGAATAATATGTCTTATCCTAAGTTCTTTTGGAAGGACAAGCAACTTCCAAATGGAAGGAACACATGCTGAAGGAATGCATGTAGTCGCATGGGTGACAAATGTCAATCCTAGCCCATGCAAATAAATATATGAGATGATTTGTGATGGGGGTTCCTCCTCCATTTGACCCACGACTGCCTGAGGTGAACTAGTCTGACCTTTGCAGAGAAACCCTCATGCATCTTCTGAACCAAAAGGCGTGTATCTTTTTTCATTCTGGGATAACCGGTACATCCTCTGTCTAAACAGTTTGAACTGGTGTTGACCCCTGTGTGGATTGTTTGTCACACGTCCCCAAGAACCAGAGCATGAGTCTATCCTGTGTTGTCGGGTTGAGAAATAAGAAGTGACCTGCCATTGTTGAACCCATTGGAAAGCCCGTGTCTCTTTTCCCCATTGGTTGTTGTGGCCAGGAAGTGCCGGACTGCATGGGGCTTGTTGGCCAGTTGTACAACACTCTCTCCAGGTGAGAGAGGTGACTGAGGTTGGAAGAACAGGTTGTTGGCCTATGAGCGACTCTCTCCAGGTGAGAGAATGTGTAGAGGAAGGAGAGAACTCCTGGAAGGAACCCTGTAGCTGCCACAGAGCTCAGAGACTTCCGGTCTGGTCTGTTGTTGTAACCCAAGGCAAGGGAGGTTAGCAGCCGAAGGATTGTCTAGGTGACAAAGAAGGTGTATACTCCTAGGGTGGAACAGGCATGTGGGGAAGGATATTCTGTGGGCAGTGAGTATGAGTGGTTCCTGGGAAAGAATTCCTTCTTGTGACTGTGTGTTTTTCCTGTAACCTCAGCCTAGCCTAGGATTCCTTGACTTGGGGGTGGAGCTTAGTCTCAGTTCGGGGGTCACCCATTGCTGAGCTGACGAGCAGTGTGGTCTAAGACTGGGAGGTTCCTGGAAGGCCTGCACTTGGTTGCTGGAACTATCATTGTTTCAAAGATAAGTACTAGATGATGCTTTAATTATGTTTCTGTATCTCTATGTATTATTATTTCCATGGATTATTTATGTTAGTGATAATTCTTATGCTTACTCTGAGATTAAATGTATTTCTTGCTTAAATGCATGTTGTTTTATAATCAGGGAATTACTGTTATATTTCCGTGAAGTATGGTAACAGAAAGGTTGCTACAGTACTGGTTCTAGGTTCTCGTGACCAATGTGGATATTTCATGCATGTTTGTTCACATGGTCAGTGTACCTAAAACATCCCCTTGCCATTACTCTGCAATACGAAGGCTTCGTGGGTAATTAATGTCTCATTTTTCCTTTGGCTCTAAGCATTTGCAAGAACACCTAGCCTAAACTCTGCAATACTTCTTTATGTGTAATACTAGAAACAAGGAGGGTTCATGCTCTGTGTAAGGAAAGAACGGGTGCATGACCATCTGGTTTCCTCCTCTACAAGGTAAGTCCACAAAAGACTCTAACGCTTAAGCTATCTATAGTAGATGTGGTAGTTCGGAAAGACTGGTTGTATTCGTGACTGTCTCTGTAACGTTTTTCCTTACGGATTCTGGTTGAGATCCTTCCTTTCACTTTCTTTAAGTCTCTGAATGTATTTCCATCCACACTTTGTGTAATATAAATATCTCTAACTCGTGGTGGTTTACAATACTATCTCTTATCGTGAGGGAAACCACCCTCTACTCATGGTTATTCATTGGGACTTGTATGTCGTTTTTACACAGGCGGTTTAGTCTCTTGATTCAAGAATATTCCCGTAACAATGTTAGGGATTTGTTGGCAAGAAGTTATCCTCAATGTTCTCCTTAATGTTTATATTTGTATTTTTGGTTGAGTTATTCATGAAATACTTATCGCCCACAATTCTCGTGGTTACATCTTCCTCTGGTTTTCCATAGTGATTCTTAAATCCACTTATGGTGTTCTCTATGTGTAACTGTATCTCATTATTCCTTGTGTATTATATTATATATATAAATCCATATATTCGAAATGCAACGATAAGGGTATGAATCCCCGAATTATCGTCTCTGGATTTACTGTGATTTATTTCGTTTAAAAAAAAGTCATGGTGTATAATCGTAAAGGAAAATGCCCCCTATACTTGTAGTGAGTTTTTATTTCCTAAAAGTGTGCATGTAGGGACATCCCTGCAATAATTTTCTATGCATGTATCCCATAAATAATACAGGAATTTGTTAAGGTCGTGATGCTTCTCTCGATGTAAATACCTAAATTTCCCAGAGTTTATACTTCATGTGTAGGATTTATCCTAAGTTCATAGTTCCTGAAAGTTGTGTTTAGGATGTCTACCTACACTTCTTGCACATGAATAAAATAGTCATTTAAGTATCATGAAATCCGTCGAATTCTCTTCCCTTGGACAAATTATCTGTGATGGAAATGAAAGATTACAATAGGTTTGAAAACGTATCTTAGGTTTCGTTTTATGCTCATGTTCTTATCTGTTTTCTTTATCATCAATTCGTAAGTTTATTAACTATGGGAACGGTGTCCCATAGCCTTATATGTAATCCTGAATTGGGAAAAAATGCCTCTGTGGGACATGCGACTTATACTGTGTCCATATAATTTTCTTGTTATGAAATATACTAAATGTTTAGCAATGCTTGTTTACATTCTGGATTGTATAGTTTGATTCTTCCGGTTACCAAACTAATGATGGGGCCCTGTTTCCTTGCAAGGTTACCCATCATCCATTACTGGGTCCACTCCTCCCCTTCAGCCTGTGGAAAAAATTATTTATTCGACGCCGGTAGAGAATCACATTCAGACCCGATAAAGCTAAGTATTATTCATTGTTGAATCTGCAATATTTAATTTTGATTGATTTCCTTAACATTGTTTACTAAACCTATCATTTTCCTTTGCAGTATTTAAGAAGTTCGCAGGCAATGGGTCAAGGGGATCGCCTTTCTCGAAAAAGGTATTTCAGTTCTGATTCTGGCATTTTTAATTAAAAGTTCAGATTTGGTTTTCTAGTGGTACCAATTCTTCCCTAGGGTACTTTGTTGTAAAATTTTGGACCAGGAATACTCTGACTACATAAACCATCTATCATTTTATTAATAGTTGACACACAAATTTTCTGAAAACCAACAGAATATTTTTTAAGTATTGAACATCCTCTACAACATGTATTATATACCATTGAAACTTTGTTTATGGGTTTGTTGTAAAGTGAGAGGAACTGTAATTTCTATGCCTTGGGTATAATCTGATCAATGGAAGTTTGACTTGCAATCTCATGTGATTCAAGGGTCGATAAAATCTTTCTATGTATGAGTATATTATATGATTATGCAGCTCTGTGTATCTATACATGTAGAGATATATCTGTATATATATTTGTATTCATCTCCAACATTTCGTTTGCATTGCAAAAATCCAAAATTTCCCTAAGATTGAATATATATATATATATATATATATATATATATATATATATATATATATATATATATATATATATATATATATACGTATACATCTACATTCATGGAAAAGGTTATGATTAACACAACAATACTTCTGTTCTGTTTATCTTGAATGCATATTATATATATATATTTATTTAGATACATGTAAAAACATACACTGACACTTCCTGTAGGTCTGCACTTAAGGTTATCTGACCTATAGCATATTTAATAAATCTTTATGCCTTCTTATATCTAAATCCACATTCATATTTATACCAATTTATTACCAATATCAAACACTAGATCGAACTTACATTTGCTTTATTATTTGTGTTCAGAGAATCTGTTCACATGAATACGTAATTATCACAGATTCATATCATTCCTACCATATTAATACACAATAAAATATTCATCAAGAGAAGAGGTAGAATAACATATCTAAAATCGAAGTTGGAACACAAATGGAACAACCAAGTTTCACCCAACCGTAGAACAGAACAACCAAACTACTTGCTTGGTTCACCCCCTAGCTTGACCATGAGTCCATAAGGGAGAATTCCAATTATCCCCTTTCGCTATAGTCCTCTTTCATATCAGAAATCCCCTTTCCTCACACTCAGAATAGTGTTCATAACAACAAGTGATATACTTTCTCCAACATACTAAGCAGCATCCTGCCTCCTCCCATACGCTGTATATCTTGAGCATCTTGTGCCTAGGTCTTTTTCCCCCTTCAGGAATTTTTGTAGATTTGCAAATCCTTGACTTTTAGGGGCTACTAGTGGCCAAATTTCTCATTTTCCACTTGTAAAATGCAGCCTTGAGGTAACTCAAGTTTGTTCCCCACTCATGGAATCATGGTCAATTGTTTTCAACTTGGTTGTTCCATTTGTCCTTCAACAATAAATATATAAAAGGATGTCTTTTACATGTGTCATAGTCAAAGAGTTGGTTGGGAAAATCAAATCTTTTCCCAACAGTCACAATAATTAATTACAATTAATCAAATTCCAAATTCGAAATTTCCATAAATGGCAATAATTTTCCAAATACGAATTTGCCAAAAATGGAAATAAAATTCCTAAGTGCGTACAAACTTTAATAATTAATTATTTTTTGGGATATTACATGATGCATAGCAGAAAATCCTAAAATGGAATCTTAAAAGGAACCTTAATCCCCTCAGGGATCTCTCTCACGATAAGATTTGGATATGGTAATATTGGAATGATTCACATGTAGAAAATTCTTGGAGAGACTGGCTTCCCAAGGGGCCTAGAATTTAGCCAGAATTTCAAAACCTCTAGGAATAATTATGGACTGAACTCAAACATAAAAAGATCACGTATCAAGAAGGTTCTAGAAAAATTTCCTGGTGTCACACCTCCAATGGAAACTTCTCAATAAAAGAGGCTTATATCCTTCTTTCCTCTCAGCAAAATCAACCCCCCCAACATTTATGGAAGCAAATTGGGCATCAACACCTTTGATCAAAGGTTTCTCTCTTCCCATGGCTTCTAAATAAGAACAAAATTCTCAATTGGGACAATATCTAGAAACGAGGCTTTATAGGCCCCACATTCTTCCCCCTATGCAAAATAAAAGTCAAAACCATGGAACACCTCTTAAATAATTGCAATTTCTCCCCATATCTATGGGATAGAAGTGCCATGACTTTCAAAAAGAGAACACGAAATTGCAACAACATAATTTTGACCATTAATGACTAGCATCTCATAGAATTTCCAAACCCATTCTATTGCGAGCTTGGACTCTTCTCCCAGGATTCCTAGACTAGGGGATCTGGAAAGAATGAAACCATATAATCTTTAAGAAAAACAAAAAAACAAGTGATCGAATATGGCTTCAAATCTAAAAGGCGATAAAATATTTTTTTTTATCTAAGCCCCAGTGTTGGCACAGGGGCAGACCTAGGGTTCATCTCCAAGAGTGCACCAACAAGCCCTAACTACTGTCCCTTTTGGCAACACCGGCAAAGCAGATGCAGTCTCAACCAAAGCAGCTATGAGGGGGTTTCATGACAAATATGTCTACAACCAAGAGGAATATCAAGTGGATCTAATACTAGAACAATACATCATGCATATATTGCTTATCATCTTAGATCTACTCCACACAACTATCTATCAGATCTAACATAGTAATGTAATAGAAATATATCAATGTCTAAGAACAGAACACCAATCACATATACGACACAAGATATACGTGGTTCACCCTCTCTCTAGGGATACGTCCACAGAAATGTGCTTATAATATATTAAGATAAAGCATACAATTCTTGTCTATGCTCTCATCTAGCAGATCTTCTTTCTTCTCCTCTCTGTCTCTCCCCTCCCTTCCCACCCAGCTAGTGTTGATCTTTGCACCCAACTGAAGATCTTACAATACAAAAGGCTCTCATACTCATCACTCCTCCCTCACTCAATATTACTCACTCGATCACACAATGAAAAAGGAAACAACAACAATCATAACACCAACAACAACCCAACCTAGGTCCTCTAGACCTCTATTTATACATTACAATAACTCACTAACATCCTTAGGTCGAAACCTAGGTGTCAAAACCCTAGATACCAAAAACCTAGGTGTCTAAAACCCTAGGTCAACTTGACCCATGTTTTTAGGGCTTCGCCAACCTGTCTTTCCTTCCTTCTCACGCGGTGGTCCAAAGCATCCAACGGTGGCTTTTTCCTCTTGATGAGTTGTCCATGATCCATCTTTCTTTCTGCTCTGCTATCCTCAATCTCCTCACTCAACATCTTGCTTCCTTTTACTTCGCTTCGTCTTTTCTTCTCTTTTGCTCACTTTGACCTAGTAACAGTCACTATGTCTTCCGCACAGTGCACAATTTGCCTTTTCTTCCTTTGTCTTCGCTAAATTTCATAAACAAGGGCCAACATGCCCCCAACACTCACCTGTGACTCATCTCGAGGTAGTTCAAATCTGATATTTATGTTTTACTTTGACTTTAGACTGCACAGTGCAACCTTCGCTTTTTGTTCTATGCCTTCTCTCCTTCCTTGTGCATACTATCTTTTCTATGTTTGGTACCCAGTTTCAACTACACCTAGTACCTAGGCCCTTTTCCTCATGCTTTTATTGAGATGTGCGAGGTAGCTGGTTGTCATAATACAACTTCAACCGACTCCCATTCACTAATCCTTCCTTCCATTCTCCATTCAAAGTCTTCAATTGCACAACTCCTCCTTCTGTAACATAGGAGACCTCATATGGCCCAATCCAATTCGTTTTGAACTTCCCAGGATACTTGATGAACTTACTGTCATATACCAATACCATATCGCCTTGCCTAAATGCATTATTCTTGAAGTGCTTGTCATGGTAGGCCTTCTCTCTTTCCTTTTGTACCCGTTGATGGAATCCTGCAATAAATTTGTCTTCTTCTAGATCGACCAACTGTGAAAGCCTTTCTTGAACAGTGCCAGTGTCATCCATATATGTAAAGGAAACAATTCTTAGGCTTAGTACCAAATATTCCATTGGAACAATGGCTTTGAGACCATACACCAACTTAAAAGGGGTCTGCATTGTTAGCTTCTTACAAGTGGTTCTACAGGCCCATAGTACCACTGGTACTCTTAAATCCCAATCATCTCTATTAACACTGCAAATATTCGTCAGGACTATCTCCAAGATCTTGTTGAATTCTTCCACTGTCCAATTTTTTTGTGGATGGTAAGGCACGCTCTTCTGATGGTGGACTACAAATTCCTCAGTCAGGGCTTCTACTATTTTATTTATGAAATGTGTGCCTTGATCACTCATAAGGATATTTTATCATCTAGACCTGTTTATGATATCATGAAATATGAAGCACGTAGCTGTAGTTGCACTACAATCCTTAACTTCTCTTGCCTCTGCCCATCTAGTCAAATATTTTGTCGCAGTAATGATGTACCTTGCTCATGTGCGCTTTCCTGGTGGGTGTAGAGGTCCCACGAAGTTAATGGCCCATTTCTCAAATGCTTGTAGGGTCAGTTGTGGTGCTAAGGGAATTTCATCTCTTCTGGATAATTTCCCAACTCTTTGGCATACATCGTAGGCTCTATAATAGCCTTTAGCATCTCTGTGTAAGGTAGGCCACCAAAGGCCAGCTCTAAGAACCTTCAATGCAATTTCATTCCCTGCGTAGTGTCCTCCAGAAATTCCTTCGTGATATTTAGTAAGGATCAATGGTTTCTCTGCCTCCATAACAGACCTTCTCAATATCTCATCAAATCCCATTTTGTATAGTTGTCCAGCTATAAGTGAAAAGTCAACAGCATGCACTACTAGTTGTTTCTTCTAGGGAATTGTATACTAACTAGGTGCCATTCTCGTTGACAGGAACTGGACTATTTCTATGAAGTAGTCATCAATATTTATAATGGCCAATAACTATGCATTTGGTAGTGAATCCTCCAAACTAGTCAGCTCTACACCATGCTCCAACCTTGACAAGGGATCAAGACATTTGTTCATTCTTCCTGGTTTAACTATGATCTCAAATTCATATTCCTGAAATAGTAGAAGCCATCTGCATATTCTCCCCCCCAACACTAGCTTGTTGACTAGGTATTTTAGCATGGAGTGATCAGTAAACATTTTAAAGTGCCCTCCCAACAAGTAGTGGCGAAATTTCTGCAGTGCATACACCATGGATAACCCTTCTCTTTCAGTGGTGGTGTAACTAATATCAGTTGTCGATAGTTTCCTTCTAGAAAAATCTAATGGATGGTCAATATCTCCTTCCCCAGGTTGTGCTAACACTCCTCCTAAGGCAATAGAAGATGCATCAACATGCACATGAAACTCCTCGCTCCAATCTGGGAAAACCAGAATAGGTACAGTAACCATTTTCTATTTTAGTGTGTCAAAGCTCTGCTGGCACTCTCCTGTCCAGTGAAATTGACAATCTTTCTTCAAAAGCTTCTCCATGGGTGTTGTAATCTAGGCATATCCTTTAATGAACTTCCTATAATATCCTGTATGTCCTAGCATAGTATGTAGGTGTTTCACTGAAGTAGGAAGTGGCTAATCAACTATAATGGAAATTTTAGATGAATCTACCAACAATCCCTACTTGCATACAATATGACCTAATAGCACTCCAAATGGTGAGAAGAATATGCACTTCTTTAGATTGAAGGCAATTTGACACTGCCTGCATTTTTCCAACATTATCCTTAGACATTCAATATGATTTTTCAATAAACTAAAAACAGTCCAATCATAAAAATATGCTTCTAGAAATTTATGTAGGAACTTCTTGAATGCTTCGACCACCACCTTGGAAAACATGGATGTTATTGGATAAATCCGTAAGTGCAGACACAAACTAATCTCCCTAGATCCACCTAGATCTAGAACAAAGCAAAACAGAACATGACTCTTTCCCTAGATTCTAACCATTGAATTAAATACGAGGAAAGAACAAAGATCATACCTTATTATTGCTTCCTATGGTCTTTGTTGCTCTCGCTTTGCTCCAGTGCTCTCGTCCAGCCAAGATCAAGACAACACAAACCAACCAAAGTGAAGAAAGCACAATCTATTCAACAGTTAATCTATGTATATGATCAAGGAGTTATACAATAAAGTGGAATTAGCTTTATGGGACAGTGACATATTACTGTATCATATTAATGGAAAGTAAAGATTACAACCTGAGCCTTGATGTTGCAAACTTCCTTTCGATGGCCCTTTGGCTCCGACACACAAACTTGCTCACTTGCATGAAGAAGATCAACTCCTTTGGATGAACTTGCTGGAGTCTCCAAGCTGTTGTAGCATCAGTCCTTCATACAATTCTTTTTACCAATTCTCCAATGAATCTTGCTTAACCTTTTCCATGAGAATTCCCTCAATATATAGAAGATAATGAATTAGTTACTTGGATAGGAATGATCCCAAAATATCAGGGAATCCAGTACTAGGATGACCATTCGAATGCCATCTCATCCTTCTAGAAAATTCCCTTCTAGAAGCATCGAGAATTCATCTTCTTCCTTGCTTTAGAAAGAGTTCGCACCCTAGCAGTTCAACATAGTACGAACTTCTCACACCCTGGCTTAAGGCAGCTTGCGAGAATCATGCATTGTCGCAGGCAAATATACTAGCAGCCTGCGAACAGTCTTCAAAAATGAGTTTTCTGGAAAAGATGAAAATAATTTTTTCTCTGGAGAAAGTTCTTATGAAGAGCCTGCGTACACCATCATCAATACATCATCATGATGACCAAAATCATGGGTAACAATGGATGGAGAATTCTTCAATCCAAATGGCATAAATGTATACTAGTAGGATCCCCATTCTGTTTCAAATCTGGTCTTATGGCGATCTTCCTTGGCATTCCAGATCTAATGGTATCCTGAAAATCCATTTGTAAAAGAATATACCTCCTGACCTCCCACATTATCTAACACTTCGTCAGTGAATGGTGTAGGGAAGGGGTCATGCAAGAAATCATCATTCAACTTCCTGAGATATACACAAATCCTAATCTCTCATGTCCTCTTGTCTTGTACCACCATAGGGCTAATCCATTATGACTCTTCAACAGGTTCTATAATTCCTTCTTCCAGCATTCTGTCGAGCTCAATCTTCACTTTCTCCTTATATTTAGGGTTCAATCTGTAGCGTATCTGTTTGACTGGTCTTTCATTCAGTTTCAAATGGATCCTCATCTCTCCCATAGGCCCTTTAATTGCCTTCATATCAGTGAACTTGGTCGAAAACAAGTCCTGATATTCATGCAGTAAATCTGTTATCTTTTCAATAGTAGTAGCATCCCAGTAATCTCCAACATTTGCAAGCTTCGATGTCTGCTATGTTCCAATGTTGAACTTCATAATCTTGATTGGATGTTTAGTGAATGGTAGCTCAACTCTTGGTCCTTCCACACTTCTTTGTCATTCTTTTTATGTGATGTTCACCCTCCTAGGATCATCGTCTTCATCAATATTGATATTGTAACAGCCTTGCAGTTTCTGGAGAGGTGTAATCCATTCATCCTCGTCTTGTTATAAAGGGGGGATAGAGGCCTCCTAAAATAATTTATGTCCTACAATCTGTAGTTCTTGATATACTGAAGGATATTGATTGTCAAATAATAAGGTGGTTACAAATTTCTGAGTCATACCTTCCCAATCTATAGTGATGAGGCGCAACACTGCTTGAAGGTACCTGTTGATAAGAGTTGTGTCTAGTGTGTTAATGAACTAGTGCACCCGCTTCTCTTAAGGAATGGTTCTCCAGGCTTCCTCACAACTTCTCACATGGTCCTTTGGGCAGCTTCGACCTATGTACCAAACTTTGCAGCCTTCCACTTGTGCTAAGAATCGCACGGTTATCAGGGTACAACATTGTACCCATTTTGTAATGTTGTTGTTGTGTGTACCCCACCATCTTGCTGGTGTTTATTTCAAGGCCTCATCCATTTCCAACAATCTCTGTTGTGTTGGTACACTTGCTTCGAATTCTCACAAGAAGGATTCTAAAGGATTTAGACCATCAAAGGTGGGTAAGTTACTTACTGTTGTGCCGATCCAACGAACTTCTCTGGTTAATCTAGCACATCTCCTTGTAGATACTTCATACATTTTTTTTTGCCAGTTCTCCAGTGCTTCTTATGAATCTGATGAACATGCACTGTCACTTCACCAGCTTAGGTTTCCATTGATCATAGGATTAATTTAATCCTGTTGTCTGGCTGTTAATTTGTATATGTTTTCCAGTTCATATGCGCGGTCTTCTTGTCTGATAGGTTTTGTGTGTCACTAACCTTCATCTGGATCTAAAGGTGCAATGACCCTAAGGCCATCTCTTTCAAATGTTATACGTATTTTTTTTAAATCAACCACAGTGGAATTATTGAAAGCCAAATCAATTCCTAACATCGTAGGGTAAGGGAAGCTATCGTCAACTATCTGAATTACCTCAAAATCTGGAAACGTTCTTACTCCGTCAATGTCCATAGGGACATGTTTTAATATTCCAAAGGGGATTACAGCTTGTTGATTAGCCATCCTAAGTCTGATAGAGGAATAGATCAACTTCGATTTTCCCATCAGTGCCCAGGTTTGCTTTGTCATGACATTGACCTCCGACCCTAAGTCAAGGAGCACATAGTCTATATCATATTCTCCTATCTAAGAATTCAAGTCTATATCTAAGAATTCAAGTTGGAACTAGTGACAGTCGATAGACTTTGTAAGCTGCATGTGTGTGTCAGGAACCATGAGAACACCTAATCGGAAACCTGCGAACAACCAAGCATCTACGGAATATCATATATATCAATTCTGAGGTAGGAATTCCCATACTCAGATCACAGACTGATGACATTATAGACATGAGTCATGGCCACCAATCATACACTATGGATCCATGCCGTCAAAATATAGCATAGCCACCGGAATACACTGTGGATCTATGCAAGAAATTTCAAATCAAGATGGCATAGCCACGAAACATACACAATGGATCTATGTTTCACAAATTATACATACTCCATTGCAACCTGGATCACAAAGATGATATCCAGGGTCTTCAATCTCGTCGCCCAAAGTACGAATCTAACCATGTGATTACATGTGTTGAAGTCAAACATGGTAGAAACCACATGATTATCGGTCATTGATGAAACCGTTAACAAGTGCGAGGGAAATCACCTTTGATGTCAATGACTCCCAAGGTACCATAGTATAGTCCATCGAGTGTGAATAAATGAGCTGAAGTTGAACATCTGATAGAATCTTTCGATCAGGGGTTAATGATGTAAACCCACTTTCGAAAGCGAGGAAACCTGCCATTGAGGCATGAAAGCTCCAAGGTACCAAATAATTTCTAAGTCTTGATTCCAGATAATGAGTTGAAGTTGACAGAACAAAACTCGTCACAGGAGGGCCTTGATGTATCCCCCATCAATGACATGAAATGAGTAACTGATTTTGAAGGTGAAACTGAGTATGATGTGAATTGGACTGGACACAGGGAAGGCTGACATGGAGAGAATGGATAACTGCAGATGGCTAACTCAATATAGGTTTCTGATGGACTTCTCTTGAACATATGAACGACACGACCAATGATTTGGCAGCATTGACTCAAAGATGACACAAGGAATGACCTTGTAATCAATCGAATGAGAGACAAATGGATTTACCAAACCGGCTTCAAATGATGAATAGGGGGTGTCATGTTCAAGAGCGACACTTACTGCCAATCAATACGAAGATGAAAACATATCCCTTTCCCAAATTTCCCCCCATCATTTCTGGCGAGTACCTCTTTATTTTTATGCAAGCTTGAGGAGGATAACATATGATTGTTGATGTAAGATCATCCTTCGGACGAGTCCCTTAGAGTATGTTTAATGAACCCTAAGAAGGAGTGGTTTGGTCCCATCACGGGTCTGTCAATGTTTGTTTAACGAGTCCAGAGATAGAAAACTCGAAGGTTTTTCAAGATTATAGAGTTTGGAAAAACACTTAAAAGAGAACTCTCTCAGTTCCTTTTTTGTAAAATAGTCTGAATGAGACTGAAAAAGAGATAAATTATCGCTCACCAGACGCTTACTTCAAACACTTTAACGAGCGTGAAAATAGCAAGGTCGCTCGGCGATCTTTTCATGTTTAGAGAATCTGAAAAGAGCTTAAAGAGGACTCCAGGGGGGTTCCTTTTTCGTATAACCTTGTTGAGCCCGAAAAAGTGATAAAAGTATGCTCAATCACATTCTCATGTATTTACGAGCGCAATAATGAACAAAAACCATGCTCGAGGTTTTATGTAAAAACCATAAAAAATAATAAAAAACACGTGATAACAAAGAAAAACATGTTCGTAGCCTTATATTTGATCATCAAAGTCATCACGCCTACAAGAATTACACTCAACATGACATTAGGGATTAGGGTTTAATCAATAAATAATCATAAAAAACCAAAATGATATAGTAAAAGTAAATAAAAGGAGTAAATACTCTTTTTACCATACCATTTTTACATTTCCACTATTGAGCTCAAAAAACCACTCTTTTACCTCCAAGTTCGGCGTCAGATTGTGGGAGCTACGAGAGACCATTCAGCAAGCCGTCTGCGACAGTTAGGTAAGCTCTTCATCCTTAACACTTTCATGGTTTAAATTTGTAATTTCCTTGGTTAAATTTCCATTTTTAAGTTGATTTTCTAAGCCCTACATGCACGCTGCCATTCTCATAGGTAGGCCATACGGGGCCTGCGAGAATGAGGCGTTCTCGCAGGTGAGCCTAAGGCCACCTGCGAGGTTCTCGCACTGTGCACATAGGGCACCTGTGAGAACCGCAGAGCTCAAAAATTTTTAAATTTTTACCCAGTGAAAAAGATCCAATGCATGAAAAAAGTTATTAATCCTCTGATTGTGTTCCTTATGCAGATAATTGTCCATCAACGTGGTGTTAGAGTGGCGTGAAAGGGAACATGAAGAGGATAATGCAATGGCCAAAAATCATCCACCTACTATAGCTTCTTTGAGAGACTGTGGTCTCTTGAAATACTTTCGCATCCCGGGCATGAGGGACCAAGTCAGACTATTAGAGTACCTGGTGCGTATGTGGGACCCTGATCAGCAGGTGTTTCATGTGGAGGCCCACACATTGTCCTTAGACATTGAGGACATTTACTTTTTGACTAGATTGTCCCGACGCAGGTACTATGTGAGCCTGACCGGTAGTAGAGGTGGTGGGCTATAGATGAGTGAGTATTTTCGTATACACCGCGTTCCTGAGGCTGAGAGAAAGAAAGGAAAAGTGGCTATTTGGGGGGTACGATATTTGACCCTCCACACTATCCTATTCACCATAGCTCGGATGGTAGGGAGTTATGCTCCTCACATGGCGTTGCAGAGTTACTTTCAGTATACCATCGAGTGTACTAAGCCTCGGGTGTTCAACTGGGCAGATGTTGTGCTTCGCAGTATCAAAAAGAAATTGACTAAATGCAGACACGGTAACCTGAAGCAATTCAGGTATGGATCTTTGTTGGTGTCCTTCTTCCTTGAGAGGGTTCCCGTACTGAGACTGTAGGTTGAGTGGAATATACTGGGTCCCAGGGATCCAAGGATGGTGAGATGGTGTCGACTCATGGCCCGACACATAGAAGGACCAATCATCAAGTATGATGATACTTTCTTTGATTGGCTTCAAACCCAAATGTTGATGGTTGATGACTACGCTTATGCCGGGTTGGATTTCCGAGGAGATCCGGACTTAGCACTGCCAGAGGATACTCAGTGGGGTGACCTTGGTAAGAAGTACACGCATTTTTCTCTTTTTAAATGTTTTTTTTTTGAATTTTTTTTATCATATTCAAATGTTTTGGTTTTATATGTTCATCCAAAGACTAATACAAAATCGTTTGTTGATAACAAAGATGTTGGGCCTTAGAGAACTCCCGGAACTTCTCCCATCCAGCGGCGAGGAGAGGTAGTGGCAACACCACAGTATGCTGAGGATTATCAAGTAGTGGAGCATAATCTAGAGGGCCTTACTGCAGACATTCTAGACATGACTCTGGAAGAGGTTCCACGACGCGATCAACGTCATACTATAGGGGTGTCAACATCTATGAGTCGACTTCTCCGTAGGGTTGCTAGGGTAGTCGTGTGTTACTGTGAAAGTCATCCATGACGTCACTTTGTAGAAGCTATAAGCTTCAATTTTTGACATTTTGGTCTTCGGACAAACTTTTTGTAAAAAACTCTTTTGATCGTTATATATACAGACGACTTCTACCGGTTTGCTTTATATTGTGTGAATTTCGATGTGTTTGATATATAAATGATTCAAATGTCTATCCAATACATAATTAGCCAATGCATATGTTAATGTATTTAGACATATAGGAATATGTTGATATTCAATGTGATCAAAATAACATTCCAAGAGGCGAATTCGCAAATACACTCGTAACAAAGTAGGAATTCGAATAGAGTAGATATTACTTAACTGTAGTACTACAAGCTGCGAGTCAAGTCGCACAACCAAATGAAAAATTCCGAGTGAGATAGCATCAACCAATAATTCAATAACGACGTTATACTCTGCAATGTTGTTGGTCACACGGCCGAGGCACACACCTCGTAAAGATACAAGTTCGTTTGTTGGGGCATATATTTCCCATGCAGCGGAGGCAAGGTTCCGAGTACTACGGCTAGCACCATCAGCGAAGCCAATATAGGGTAGCGAAGACTCCGACATCTGGAAATCAAACACTACGTCACATAAGGGCAGAGACCAGATAACGACAAAAGAAAACTATAGTAACACACACAAAGTATGATACATTAAAATACAAGTACTTGTGCATAGATGATTTATGCATAGTACTTCTTCAAGTATAACCCATTCCTGGGTTCACTCAAAGGGATACCATCGTAATCTACCAACTCATATGCTCCCTTTTCCAAAACTCGATGAACAATATAAGGACCTCGCCACATAGGTTCGAATTTCCCAGCTCCTAACACATCTCAATCCTATTCATAGAGAAGAACAAGATCACCTTTAGAGAAAATGCGAGGCTTGACATGCTTGTCATATTGGGCCTTGACACATTTCTTCTGGGCTTCTATTACTAAAGTGGCGTCACGTCGATTTTCGTCTAATCACATAAGATACAATAGATGTTCTTCTTCAGCAGAAGTGTTGGGTAGGAGTTCAACAGCTAGCTTTAGAGAGGGTATCTCACATTCTATAGGAATAATGGCTTCCACACCATAGACTAACAGAAAAGGCGTAAACCCAGTAGCGGACTTGACAGATGTCCGGTACGCCCACAATGCCGAAAACAACATTGTGTGCCAACTTGTTTTATGAATCCCTATCATTCGTCGAACCATAGTTATGAGAACTTTGTTGATCACTTCGACCTGGCCGTTGGCTTGTGGATAATAGGGCATTGAGTTATCATAACAAAGACCCAACTTTTCCGTAAGTTCAGACATCATAAAATTCCTAAAGTGGCTATTGTGATCAGTAACGATAGCTTGGGGAACACAAAAACGAGTTATGACATGATTAAAAAGAAACAAAGCTACAGTCTTTCCAGTATTGTCGAATGTCGGCATCGCCTCGGCCCATTTTGTAAAGTAATCAACGGCTACAATTATGTAACCATGCCCCCCGGCCGAGTGAGGGTGACATGTCATGAAATCGATGCCCCATTTCGCAAAAGGACCAACTGAGACCACAGGATGAAGAGGAGCAGGATGTGACCGAATTTTCTGATTGTAGGTCTGGCAGGCATGGCATTTCTGAATGACAGTAATACAGTCGTTAAACAAAGAAGGCCAAAAATACCCTGCGCATAGGATCTTCTGGGCAGTAGCATACCCAGACATATGACCACCACATGTTCCGGAATGACAGTCATTCAGAGCTTTCTTGGCTTCGTCGAACGTTAGACAACGTCGAAAAATAGAGTCAATTCCCCAACGGTAAAGAGTATCCCTGAGGATAATGTATTGATGAGCTTGATAGTGTATGTGATGTCATTCAGTACTAGACAAATCAGGCCAGAAAGTCTGGGTTTGGAGATATATAATGATATCCCCATACCAAAGATCATTAGTGCTAATAAGGAAAATAGATTCATCGGGTAATGAATCTACTACTACATTTTCTGTTGTAGAATGAGGAAAATCGCATATCAACTCAGCAAAAACTAATGACTTCTTAGACTTGGCACAGTCGAATTCCAAGTCAAACTCCTAGAGTATGAGAATCCATATGGAGTATTTTCCCCCTAGCAATCGACATGTCAAAATATGTTGCATAGGGTTGCAATGAGAAATCACCGTAGTCTTGTGTGAGAGGATATAGTGTCGGAAGCATTGGATGGCTTGAACGACAGCCAAGGCCATTTATTCGACATGTTGATACTTGATTTCAGTTGGTGTGAGACTTCGACTCAAGTAATAAATAATATGTTCGTCGTGCGCATCATCCTCTTGGATGAGAACCATGCCAATAGTGTATTCCGAGGCAGCAAGATAAAGGAAATAATCGTGACTGTAATCGGGGGGAAAGAGAAGCAGAGCTCGTGTTAGGGAAAACCTAAAAGCTTCAAAATCATTGTTGGCAATGGTATCCCAAATGAACTCTGAATATTTCTTTAGTAGCCGCGCAAAACCACAAGTGATCTCGGTGTAATTAGGGATAAAACGACGAAGAAAGTTTGCTTTCCCCTGCAAACTTTGCAACTGGCACAATGTAGAAGGAGGAGGGAGATTAAGAATCACCTCAACCTTAATAGGATCCACCTGGATCCCTTGAGGCGAAACGATAAAACCTAGAAGATGACCGGATTCTACGTAGAAAACGCATTTATGAGGATTTAAACGTATACGATAGAACCGATAGCGAATGAAAATGGCTCGGACGTGGGTAGGGTGATCGACTCTGCGCATAGAATGAGCGAGTAAATCGTCCAAATAGGGTTGAACGATGTGCTTGATGTCATGAAAAGCATAAGACATAGTGCGTTGAAAAGTTGCGCCCGCATTCTTAAGATCGAAAGGAAGTTTCCTATAGGCAAAAGTACCCCAAGGACAAATAAAGGAAGTTTTATGTTGATCCTCGGGAGCAATGTTAATTTGATTATAGCCAGAGAAACCATCCATGAGAGAGAAGATTTCACTTCCGGCGCAATCATCGACAATGTGATCAATGAAGGGGGTAGGAAAGTTGTCTTTGGGACAATCTTTGTTAATATCCCTATAATCAACACATACACGAATATTGTCGCCTTTCTTGTCAATTGGGACAGGATTGGAAACCCATTCTGTCAGATCCACCAGATAAATAAAGTTGGCTTTCAGAAGTTTCTCGAATTCAAGCTTGATAGCAACCACTTTACGTGGGTGAACTGGATGAAGGCGTTTTCGGATAGGTTTAGCTCCAGGGTATGTCTTTATCTCATGTACAACAATTGCAGGGTCGATACTTGGCATCTCTTCGTAGCTCCAAGCGAAGATGTCACGAAATTCTTTGAATAGAGACGTATAGGTGACTATTTCGTCAGCGGAACACGAAGCACCAATATGGACATTCTCAACAATCCCAGGTTTAATGGATATGTCAATGGGAATCATGGGTGAGATATTACTTAAATTCCCTTCAGCAAACACATTGTGTGTAGTCACGGGAACCGTCGAGATGACAACAACGGTCGACGGAGTCGAAATCCATTGGTAGTTCTCAATAGTGTGTTGCTCCAGAAAGAGTATGGAACAATGATTCCCATCGTCCCAAGGGGTGTCCTCCATGACGGACATGATCATCTCATTAGTGGGAAAAATAACACGAAAAGGATCGGGAGACAACTCATCAAGAGAGGGGGTAGAAGGTGTTGCTGATTGAATGGCCTGATAGGCGGATTCAACCGGACTTAACGGCATTGCGTCACCGAAACAAAGATGATCTCCAGGGTCAGGGACAATCCAAGGGTCCTGTGACGCAGGAAGTTCGTGAGGCATGGTGGAGATCATGTTTATAGAAGCAACTGACGAGCGTGGAACCTCAGGCGGTGGAATGGGAAAAGTACCCATTAACGAGGAGTCCTTTAAAAGGCCTACCCCGACGTTCTCATAACCCGGTGGGGTTTTAGCAATAAACGACATGTTGCCAGTACAGGTATCCGAATTGAAGAAGGCAAGTTGGTCAATGGTAACAACGTTTCCTTGATGAGGGAAACGTACTACACGAAAAAGTGTTGACACAACGGTGTGCATGGAATTGATCCAGCTACGACCAAGTAAAAGATTATAATCAAGGGGAGCGTCAAAGACTTCCACTTCGACTTGGACCGTCTTACCTTCTAACGTGATGGGAAATGAAGGAAGAACACCATAAGGCTTAAAACCAGAGCCATTGAAGGCTTTAAGAGTGTTCTGGGATTCATTCAAAGGAGTAGAGCCAATGGCTTTCCAACAAGCAAGAGACTTAACACACGTCGATGCACCCTCGTTTATAACAATTCGGCAAATGTTTTTGTCGGAGACAACCACTTGTATTTGAAATGCGAGTTGAGGGGGTAACCTTGGAATGTGATCTTCCAAGTCAAAGACTATCAAATTCGTATCTGTCGGGTCAATTCCACCTATAGCTTTCAACAATTCCTTCTGTTGTGCAGGACAAGACTGAAGGACTTCAAGGGCTGACATCGTAGAAGGTGCTTGGGCCAGATCTTCAACAATGTTGTAGTTTTGGGCCACATGTGCATGAGGATTGAAAGGCGATTTCTAAACGACACCCTTTGGTGGGGGTCGCAGAACTGTGTCGAGGCTCGGTCATTCAAGATGAAGAGGACCGTTAGTAGGTGGAGTCGCTGGAGAGGGTTGTACCAAAGAAGGAGGTAAATCGTCAACCTTCTCCTTAGATTGAGAATAATGTTTGGCTCGAGTAGTGAGTGCAACGTTGTTCTGCTTAGAATCACCAGTACACATAAAAACATAAGAAGTGGTAGAAGATAAGGGTTGGTCATGGATAACCAACTGAGTCTGTTGTTGAGACAGGAAGGGTTGGGAGAAGACAGCCGGTGCAGGTGGTTTCAGGGCTCCCTGAAGGAACTTAGTGACCTTGGCACATCATGGACAATCCTTCATGTAGTGATCATCACCACAAATAAGGCAAGGGTATCGGGGTTTGCGCTTATCCCGGTCATCAACAGGAGTAGTTTTAGGTTGCTTTGCTTGAGTATTATTTTTGCCCTCCTTATTCTTGCATCTACCTTTTTTAGATTTGTTTTTACCGGCTGGGGTAGATTGGACAGCATTTACCTCAAAAGTCTTGCCAGTGGGAATGGCAGGAGACGGAGCATTTTGAACATTAGAAGAAGTAGATTTAGGGGTTTTGCTTGAAACAGAATGTGATTGGGCTTGGGCAGTACCAATCACACCGTCAGCCGCATGTAAGGAAGCTGGAGCAGTTGAAGTGATGGAAGTATTAGGACGAGGTAATTCAGGTAATAAATCGTAAAGTGTTCCCGTTTGCAAATAAATGAGATCAAGATATTGAGCACGACTGATAGCCTGCTCCTTCGTGACAACGCCACCCATGGCAATGTCCTTACCAATTTCATTCACAAAGGATTTTGTAAACCATTCTACCAGTAACGTCGTCTCCACCACTCATGGATATGATCCGATATATGAGTGCCTTTAGTTTGTTTGAAGGAAGTCAAAATCTCAGTTTTGGTATCATAACGGATCAGTAACTGGTAATGGGTAAGGAAATCCATATCTAGGGTGTTGAAATCAGAGAAGAAACCTTGTGGCAATTCGATATACCACTTCGCAACAGAACTGGTAAGGTTTCGTTGAAAAAGACGTAAACGAATAGAGTCATCCATCAACGAGTTGGATGAACACCATAGGTGAAAATTCATAACATGATTGTTCGGGTCCTCTCCCACTTTGTCGTTGAATTTAGGAATGTCCGATGGAAGCTTGGTTGGAATAATAGGCCATTGGGGAGAGTGACAAATAGGATCATTTAAAATCCTAGACAAATCCGGCAAATCCAAAGTAGCAAGAAAAGGTAACTGTCGATTCACCTACAGGTACTGGTGGCTTTGGGGTGGAAGCCCTGTCGGCAAACCAGTAGGACCGTAAGTAGTCTGCGCATAATGGGAAGACCCAGGCAGATTCAGTGGTAGTTGGAGAGGATAGTAGTTCCAAGGATTGCAACCTTGAGTCGGGGCTTGATTTTGAGCATTCATACCCCAAATAGGATTGGGTATACCTGGATATGGTTGGCCTATAGTAGGGACAGGCAACTGCTCTAGGCAGTTAAAAATGCAAAAATTCAAATCCAAAAAAATTGAACAAGAGAGTTTGCAGGCAGGCAATAATACACAGTGCGAGAATCACAGATTCTCGTAGGTGACCCTTGAGCAGGGTGCGAGAACCTCGCATTGAAACCTAAAGGCAGAGTGTGAACTCTACCTATTCTCGCAGGCTGCAATGAAGTACAGTGTGAGAATGCCTGAACATAGTCAAAATTTTGAAAAATGAAGTAAAATTTAAAAAGGCCTTTGGACCTAGAGGGTCTATCAAGATATCCTGAAGACTTAGAGATTGATAGGATAGGAGAAAAGTGAAACCAGAGAAAATGGCCACAGAAAAATATCAAAAGCCACAAAGAAAATGTGATTGTTCCCCAGTGGAGTCGCCAATTTTGTTATTGGATAAATCTGTAAGTGCGGACACAAACCGATCCCCCTACATCCACCTGGATCTAGAACAAAGCAAAATAGAACATGACTCTTTCCCTATATTCTAACCAGTGAATTAAATAGGAGGCAAGAAAAAAGATCATACCTTATTATCGCTTCCTCTGGGTTTTTTTGCTCTCGCTTCACTCGAGTGCTCTTGTGCAACCAAGATCAAGACAACACAAACCAACAAAAGTGAAGAAAGCACAATCTATTCAACAGTCAATCTATGTATATGATCAAGGAGTTATACAATAAAGTGGAATTAGCTTTATGGGACAGGGACATATTACTGTATCATATTAATGGAAAGTAAAGATTACAACATGAGCCTTGATGTTGCAAACTTCCTTTCGATGGCCCTTTGGCTCCGACACACACACTTGCTCACTTGCATGAAGAAGATCAACTCCTTTGGATGAACTTGCTGGAGTCTCCAAGCTGTTGTAGCATCAGTCCTTCATACAATTATTTTCACCAATTCTCCAATGAATCTTGCTTAACCTTTTCCATGAGAATACCCTCAATATATAGAAGAGAATGAATTATTTACTTGGATAGGAATGATCCCAAAATATCAGGGAATCTAGTACTAGGATAACCATTCAAATGCCATCTCATCCTTCTAGAAGATTCCCTTCTAGAAGCATCGATAATTCATCTTCTTTCTTGCTTTAGAAAGAGTTCGCACCCTAGCAGTTCAACACAGTGCGAACTTCTCACACCTTGGCTTAAGGCAGCCTGCGAGAATCATGCATTCTCGCAGGCAAATATACTAGCAGCCTGCGAACAGTCTTCAAAAATGAGTTTTCTGGAAGAGATGAAAATAACTTTTTCTCTGGAGAAAGTTCTTATGAAGAGCCTGAGTACACCATCATCAATACATCATCATGATGACCAAAATCATGGGTAACAATGGATGGAGAATTCTTCAATCCAAATGGCATAAATGTATACTGGTAGGATCCCCATTCTATTTCAAATGTGGTCTTATGGCGATCTTCCTTGGCAATCCGGATCTAATGGTATCCTGAAAATCCATTTGTAAAAGAATATACCTCCTGACCTCCCACATTATCTAACACTTCGTCAGTGAATGGTGTAGGGAAGGGGTCATGCAAGAAATCATCATTCATCTTCTTGAGCTATACGTAAATCCTAATCTCTCATGTCCTCTTGTCTTGTACCACCATAGGGCTAATCCATTATGACTCTTCAACAAGTTCTATAATTCCTGCTTCCAGCATTCTGTCGAGCTCAATCTTCACTTTCTCCTTATATTTAGGGTTTAATCTGTAGGGTATCTGTTTGATTGGTCTTGCATTTGGTTTCAAATGGATCCTCATCTCTCCCATAGGCCCTTTAATTCCCTTCATATCAGTGAACTTGGTCAGAAATAAGTCTTGATATTCATGCAGTAAATATCTTATCTTTTCAATAGTAGCAGCATCCCAGTAATCTCCAACATTTGCAAGCTTCGATGTCTACTATGTTCCAATGTTGACCTTCATAATATTGATTGGATGTCCATTGAATGGTAGCTCAAGTATTGGTCCTTCCACACTTCTTTGTCATTCTGTTTATGTGATGTTCACCTTCCTAGGATCATCGTCTTCATCAGGATTGATGTTGTAACATCCTTGCAGTTTCTGGAGAGGCGTAGTCCATTCATCCTCTTATTGTTATAAAGGGGGGATAGAGGCCTCCTCAAATAATTTCTTTCTTACAATCTGTAATGCTTGATATACTGAAGGATATTGACTATCAAATAAGAAGGTGGTTACAAATTTCTGAGTCATACCTTCCCAATCTACAGTGATGAGGTGCAGCTCTAATTGAAGGTACTTGTTGATAAGGGCTGTGTCTAGTGTGTTAAAGAACTAGTGTAGCCACTTCTCTTAAGGAATGGTTCTCCAGGATTCCTCGCAACTTCACGCATGATCCTTTAGGCAGCTTCGACCTGTGTACCGAACTTTGCAGCCTTCCACTTGTGCTAAGAACCGCACGGTCATCAGGGTATGACATTGTACCCATTTTGTAATGTTGTGTTCGTGTGTACCCCACCATCTTGCTGGTGTTTCTTTCAAGGCCTCATCCATTTCCAACAATCTTTGTTGTGTTGGTACACTTTCTTTGAATTCTGACAAGAAGGATTCTAAAGGATTTAGACCATCAAAGGTGGGCAAGTTACTTATTGTTGTGCCGATCCAATGAACTTCTCTGCTTAATCTAGCACATCTCCTTGTAGATACTTCATACATTTTTTTCTGCCAGTTCTCCAGTGCTTCTTCTGAATCTGATGAACATGCACTGTCACTTTGCCAGCTTAGGTTTCCATCGATCATAGGATTAATTTAATCCTGTTGTCTAGCTATTAATTTGTATATGTTTTCCAGTTCATATGCGTGATCTTCTTCTCTGATAGGTTTTGTGTATCACTAACCTTCATCTGGATCTAAACGTGCAATGAACCTAAGGCCATCTCTTTCAAATGTTATACGTCTTTTTTTTAAATCAAGCACAATGGAATTATTGAAAGCCAAATCAATTCCTAACATCGTAGGGTAAGGGAAGCTATCATCAACTATGTCAATTACCTCAAAATCTGGAAACGTTCTTACTCCGTCAATGTCCATAGGGACATGTTCTAATATTCCAAAGGGGATTACAGCTTGTTGATTAGCCATCCTAAGTCTGATAGGGGAATAGATCAACTTAGTCTTTCCCATCAGTGCCCAGGTTTGCTTTTTCATGACATTGACCTCCGACCCTAAGTCAAGGACCACATAGTCTATATCATATTCTCCTATCTAAGAATTCAAGTGTAGTTCCTTATTTGTCCTTCTCTTCTTGGATATTTGATGTACTACTTTATTCAGTAAGGGATATATCCTTCCTATCTCATACTATCTGATTAAATTTTGTATACTTTGTACAACTCTTTCATCCTGAATCAACTTAATACAAGTATATAAAAATTCCATGAGCTTTCTTACCTCTTTTCCTTCTTTTGGCGAAGCAGACTGATCAAATAATAGAGGAATTCCATATTCTCTTACTTTTGGTCGTGTCTTTGATGAAGAGCCTTGGTATGCTTTGAAATCTTTTCTTTCCTCCTCAAATATTTGTCTTTCTTTCTTTGCATCAAAAGTTTGGGTCTTCTCTATAGCTCTCCTGAATCCTAAGTCTTTTGTAGTCTTTCCTTGGATCAGTATGTATTATCCTGTAACAGTGCCTCCTATAGTGATAACAACAAATCTAGGGTCTTCTCCGCTAGGTTCATCATATATCAGTTTCACTTGCGGGTTTTGCTGAGGTCCTCATATTTCTTGAAGCTTGGCTAGCAGCATAAGACAATCCTCTATAGCATGCTCGAAGGAACTGCAGTAGCTGCAAGTAGTGAAAGGGTTCTGACAGTCACTTTCTAAGTGTCCTAGTTGTGCATCGTTGTAACAAATGATCTATCCTAGACCTCAACCCATACCTCCTCCTCGTCCTCATCCTCTGAATCCATCGCGAGGATTGAATTTTCCTCTCCCAGGGGAGTTATATTGCATAGTTTCCTTCTTGCTTTACTTCACCTTGAATTTTGTATATGTCTCTTGACCTTCTTTGCATGAGTTCATAAGCCATACAATTTGTATCATCATACCCTATGGACTTACAGAACCTATAATACAAATTTGTGGGTGTTTGAACATATTTTTGCATGTAATAGCACTCACCAAGGTGATGTCTATTTCTGCATACCTCGCACCAGGGTAGGGTGACTTGCTTCAAAGGGCTCAGAGCTCCAGAGGCAAAGTACTCATGAAATAGGGGATAGTGTTCCTTGTCATGGCCTTCTGATTTTCATCTGACACACCATATTTCTTCTCTTTTATCTTTTCCATTGTCTTTCTTCATATCTTCGACGTGTAGAGACAAACTAGTTAGCTGACTCAAGATTTGACTCATTCCTGAGCTGGATTCTCCCATAGGGGATGACTCTAACTTCATGGATATCTCCAACACCTCATTGTGCGAAGCAATATTCGGTTGCATCAGAGGAACTCTGATGTGTGGTAAGACGAAAGCAATGAACCATTCTTTGTTCTGCTCATCTGGGATCTGAAAAGTTAATCGACCTCTTAAGGTCTTGAATCTCTGATTGAATTCCCAAATAGGTTCGACTACCTTCTGCTTGATCTCTTTTAGATATGTAATACATTGTGACTCTGAATTGGGTTTCTTGAACTTTGCAATCAACGTGTTCTTGATCTCATTCAGCGGCTTAGGCTATGCAATTCCTTGGAAAAGATTTATGTACCATCTCTATGCATGATCCCTTAGGGTAGTATTGAAATGATTTCTTTTAACAGCTTCTTTGGTGACATTCTTAATATTTCATACAACTTCATATAGGAACCAGTTCCGATCAAGGTCTTCAGATCCATCTCCCCTAAAAATAGGGAGCCTCATCTCATCTGTCATAGATCTTCCTTGGGTTCTTGACTGAGTATGTGGTGGACTACTAGTGATAGTGCTCTGAACTCTCTGGTGGTGTGGATTAATCTGATTGCTTAATGTTACTAAATCAACATGAGGGATAATAGTACTTACTTCAACAGTTTGCGCAATTCCTGTGTTTTCTCGCTCTTCCTGGTGAGGTTCTTCAGCTTTCCCTTCATCTATCCTAGTGGGTTCTGAATTCTTTTCATTCGTCATATCTACCTCTTCTCCACTATAGAAACCCTCGTGCCCATATTTCTTCTTAAACAGGTTCGCAAGATGAACTTCTATGAACACTTTCCCACTACGCATATGTCCATCCTCTGTGTCGTTGTCAGTGTCTGAATTCTTAAACATTAGCTTTTCCATATCCGACCAATCTACTGTATCTTAAAGATGTTCTTCTCATGCAATAGCATATTGATCCTCAACTTTAGAAAGTGTAAAAATTTTCCTCTGGGACCCTTGAAGAAATATCTCTCAGCTTGGCTATATGACTCTACTCTGTCAACAACAAACTCGGTGACGTACCCTCCAACGGTGCTATCAAACCAGTGATCTACTGCTCTTGACACAGTGTTATCAACTCTCTCAACCTTTTTGATTAGCACCGACGCCCAGACTATAGGTGGCCTAGATATGATCTCAAACTGGGTATCTACTAACCTAGCTAACCACTCATATAGATCCTGATGGATTCATCCAAATAAAATCTCGTGTATATCAGTAAAGATATATCTTCCTAACTAATCCTTCATACTAAGATTAGGGTTCTTATTCTAGGCTTGAACGAAGTCCTTTTCTTGATCCTCTATCCACTTCTAAATCTATGTCTTTGATGGGAACCACCTTGACATTCCCTCAAGAAGATTCTTGTCCTGACAACGAAACCATTTGTTGGCACAAGGGCAGACCCAAGGTTCAACTCCAAGAGCACACCAACAAGCCCTAACTACTAGCCCTTTCAGAAACACCTGTGAAGCAGATGCGGTCTCACCCGAAGAAACTATGGGGGGGTTGCAGGACAAAGATGTCTAAAACCAAGGTGAATATCAAGTGGATCTAATACTAGAACAATACAACATGCATATATTTCTTATTAGCTTAGATCTACTCCACACAACTATCTATCAGATCTAACATAGTAATGCAATAGCAATATATCAATGACTAAGAATAGAACACCAACCACATATACCACACATGATATACATGGTTCACCCTCTCTCTAGGGCTACGTCCATGGAACTATGCTTATAATATATTAAGATAAAGCATACAGTTCTTTTCTATGCTCTCAACTAGCAAATCTTCTTTCTTGTCCTCTCTGTCTCTCCCATCCCTGCGCACCTAGTTGCAGGGTTGATCTTCGCACCCAACTAAAGATCTTACAATATAGAAGTCTCTCATACTCAACACTTCTCCCTCACTCAATATTACTCACTCGATCACACAATGACAAAGACAACAACAACAATCATAACACCAACAACAAACCAACCCAGGTCCTCTAGACCTGTATTTATACATTACAATAGCTCACTGACATCCTTAGGTCGAAACCTAGGTGTCAAAACCCTAGATACCAAAACCCTAGGTGTCTAAAACCCTAGGTCAACTTGACTAGCGTTTTCAGGGCTTCACTAGCCTGTCTTTCCTTCCTTCTCGCGCGGTGCTCCATAGCATCCAACGATGGCTTTTCCCTCTTGATGAGCTATCCACAATCCGTCTTTATTGCTTCTCTGTCATCCTCGATCTTCTCATCCAACGACTTGATTCATTTTACTTCTCTTCATATTTTCTGCTCTTTTTCTCACTTCGACCCAGTAACAATCATTGTATCTTCTGTGTAGTGCACATTTTGCCTTTTCTTCATTGCTCTTTGCTAACTTTCATAACCAAGGGAGAACACCTGGTCAGATCAATATTGGATCATCTCCAATGAGGAAGTCATTCTTATGCAAACCCTTGGTCTAACTTGCAACTCCAAATTCTTAAAGCGACATTGTTTGACTCCAACTCGAAATTCTCCTTCCAATTTCTCTCTGCCACCAACGATCTTTTTCAATATAAATTTTGATAGGGCATCTAAAGGAAACCTATGCCTTGTAGGTCTTGGTGGGGTATTTAGATACCACTAGTGTAAAATTCTAAGAACATTCTCAAAATTTCAAGGTATTGCAACCAACATTTAATAATAACTTGGTTCTTTGAATCAACGACTCTCAATTGCTATCAGGGATGGGATGCAAAAATTAATCGTGGAAGGTGATTCCCTAATTGTCATATGCTCTCTAAAGAAATTAATTCATGGCTATGCCATTGGTAAGATATCTACAAGTTGGAGATTGGAATCAGGGCTTGAACACCTTAGGAAACTTCTCACATCCATCAATGTTGTAATCCCCTCATATGTAATATGCATGACAAATAAGTTAGCCAATAGGCGAGCTAACGAGAGTGCAATGGATCAAAATCACAATCAAGATATCAACTAGAATGGTAGTGACACTACAAGACTAACTCAAGACTACAATCACATTGCTCTTTTCGATTATATCCTTTGATGAAGACAATTGTTGGACTCCAAAAGCGAAAAAGGAATATCGTATAGCTAATCCCACGAGATAATCTCCTCTCTTTGTTTTTATAAATGATATTTATATTTATTTTTGTACTAAGCCGCTCTCCCTTCTGAAGAGCGATGTTAGGACAAGGTCGAATTATTTTATAGGTCACATAGCTATAATTTTTCTCATAAATATGGTTAATAGTACAATCTTTTTAATTTTTCATGTTTGTTAATATAATCTAATAGTTTATAAAAAAATAAAAACAAAATATAAAAGTACATGAGTTATTTTATAACTTTATATTGCGGTGTCCTCGGCCATCAACCCACTTGTCGGGAAATGCTACTTCGCAGAATCATTCTCATACTTAAATATATAACATGCATTATTTATAAACAATAAGCATTAAATCAAATTAAGACATTTGACATGGATTTACTGTTGTCATATAAAATTAAACAGAATTAAGAACAATTCAAACTAGCAACTGAATACATGATAGTATTACAAATATCATAGAACATGCATTTTAATTAAGTACAGACTTAAAACACATAATGATACTTATATTTGAATCTGTAATACACCACCAACTATGTGCAGACTTTCCATGAACCTCCCATCCTTAGACTACATTGCTCATCACTCTCAGTAGTAGGTCACCCTCAAGCCAAGACTAAGCTCCATCGAGCAACAAAATCCTAGACTAGGAAAGGTCAATAGAAGACACATAGCTTATGAGGAAGGATTCTCTCCCAGGAGACACTTATTCCCACTACTCACAGAATCTCATTCCCCACATGCCTGTCCCACCCCATGAGTATACACCCTCACTATCACCAAGATAGTGCTTTGGCTGCTAAACCTCCCTTTCCTTGGGCTTCAACAATAGCCCGGAATGGAATTCTCTGAGCTCTGTGATAGCTACAAGAATCATTCCAGCAGTTCTCACTTCCTCTATGCACTATCTCACCTGGAGAGAGTCTCTCACGGGCCTAACAACCTGCTTCTTCAACCACAACCACCTCTCTCACCTGGAGATAGTATTGCACACAGGCCTGAAAACCTGCTTCTTCATCTCCGTTCTCGCACAATGAGGACAACAAGGCTCAGAAAGGAACAGATGACGGTAGTCAATCACACTCATCCAAGGGACTATGTGGCCACAACAACCCATAGTTATAACACACATAGCATAGACAATTTCTCAGGTTTCACAGAAGATGTGGGTCGGCTTCAGAGGTCTGTGGCTATGCAGAGGTCCAGTGTAGAGACAAAACGGTTCTCGCTAAGGATTCCAGTGAACTCATACGTAGTATGGAAGGTTCAGAGAATAACTCAGATGATGGATTTTGGGTCTCAAGTGCATGCGTGAACATTGAAAAGGATGAATACAGAGGCCACAAAATTCACAGGAATACACCAGTCAACTTTTGGTTCTGGTTTTCAGGATTGCATGACAGGAAGATTAAGCAGAGTTCATTCATGGACTCCAACCATTCAGATAGTCTACAATAGAATGTAGGACGAACCCCCATCCAGGATCAATTCTTGGGTTAAATTGCATGTGCCTAGGCCGACACATGTTTCCCATGAAGCTGCATGCACTCCATCAAGTATGCATTCCCTTTTGCACACGTTGGGGCTGCATGTGTTGACTCTCCAGGGACTTAGGATAAAAACATACCTTTCACACCACTTTGGAACAATAATAAATTATTATTCCTAAGGACTTAAGCCCTCAAGTTTATCCCCTCTTCCTACCTCTCATCCCCCTCTCCCTTACCCATAATATGGAATCTTATTCCCCCATCCTCTTTCTTCATGTTTGGTCGACATGCATTGATGTTTATATATTATATTAATGATCTGCATAATTACATATACAAAATCAGCCTCATGGCTTTAACACTTAGGCTCTCCGACCTAATAAACACATAAGCCCACCAACTTATCAATACTCATCTCACCAGCCTACAAAAAATGATTACAGTTCATAAACATCATTACAATTTATAATATAACTGGGGCACTACCGGGGGATATTACAATCCTCTCCCCTTATTTTTTCACTATCCTCAGTGCAACTCTTTACACAACATCAACAAGCTTTTCAAAATCTTCAAAAATATGTGGGCATTCTTCCCGCATAGCATCCTCATGCTCCCATGTCGTGTCCTCGGGACCATACCAGGTCCATTGGACCTTTACAAGCCTTATGGCTCGATTCCATAGCTATTTTCTTTTCTGGTCCAATATGCACCTAGGATGCACTTGCAAGACACCTTCTTGATCCACCTGAATCACTTTCCAATTGATAACATGATTAGAATCAGGTATATATTTCTTAAGCAATGAAACATGGAATACATTATATACAGTCATGGATGCAGATAATGCAAGCATATATGCAACTAGACCAATCCTTTCTAGGATTTCAAATGGCCCACAAAATTTGGCTACCAACTTGGCGCAGTTTCAGAGCTTCAAGGAACTTCTACTGGATTTTACTTTCAGGAAAACATGGTCACCCACTTTAAACTCTCTATGGGTTCTGTTTTTATCAGCATAATTTTTCTTCCTGTGTTGGGTAGCTTTCAAATTCTTCTTAATTTTTAGCATCTATTCTTCCATTTCCTTGAGCAACTCTGGCCCAACTACTGCCCTATTAGCTGGAATGTCCTAGCTCACTGGAGTATTGCACTTTCTTCCATAAAGTGCTTCAAATGGGCTCATCTTCAACGATGCTTGATACCCATTGTTGTAGGCGAATTCTACCAAGTGTAGGTAGTCTTCCCATTTAGATGGTTTTTCCATCACATACATCCTTAGTATGTGTTCTATCACTCCATTCACCTACTCTGTCTGCCCATAAAACTCAGGATGATAAGTTGTACTGAAGTCCAGATTTGTTTCGAACCCCTTGAATAACCCTTTCCAAAAATTTGAGGTAAATTTCGAGACTTTGTCAGACACAATTGTCTTGAGAATTTTGTGCAATCGTGCCACTTCCTTCATAAAAATATCTACACCATCCACTTCCTTGTGAGTAGACTTTAACAGAATGAAATGGGCAGCTTTCGTAAGATTTTCCACTACCACCATGATTGAATCATACTTCTTGTCGGTTCTGGGAAATCCCGTGATGAAATCCATTATCACCACTTCCCACTTCCACTCAGGAATGGGTAAAGGTTGCAACAACTGTGATGGGTGTCTATGCTCATATTTAACCTTCTATCACTCTAGACATCTAGAAATGTATTCTACAATCTCTTTCTTCATACCTAGACAAAAGTAATGGCTCTTGACTGCTGCCACAGTTTTCTGATATCCAGGGTGCCCTGCATAAGGCACATTATGCATTTCATGCACAATCGCAAGTTTCAAATCCTGGACATTAGGTACATAAATTATGTTCTTGTACATAAGTATTCCATCAGTTTCCAATTTACAAATCTCCACTTTCTGTGGCATCTTACCTTGTGTTATCTTTTCTACCAAATCCCTGTACTGCAAATCTGTATTTCCAGCCTCCAAAATTGTTATTTTAATATCAGTTCAGTACATGCTAATGCTTGTAGAATGTAATTCATGCACTCTCCTATTGAGTCCATCAACCACTTTATTTTCCTTTCCTTTGATATGGTTGATATCTAAACCATACTCATAGAGAAAATCTAGCCACCTACTTTGTCTAGCGTTCAAGGTTGGCTGATCAAACAAGTACTTCAGAATGTTATGGTTTTATCTTAGTTCGAACCTCCTTCCCATGAGGTAATGTATCCATTTATTTAGAGTGTGTACTATGGCTGCCAACTCCAAATCATGAATTGCATAGTTCCTTTCGTGCTCTTTCAACTTTTTGGATTCATAACAGATTACGAATCCATTTTGGCTGAGGAATCCTCCCAGTCCTTCTTTGCATGCATATTTTCACACCACAAAATCTTCATTTGGATTTGCGATCCTTAGGATTGGAGAACTGGTTAACAGTTGCTTCAATTGCTAGAAGCTTCTCTCACAATCCTCTGTCCACTGAAACTTCTTCTCCTTACTTTGCAAGGAAGTGATAGGGTGAGCTATCCTCAAGAACCCTGCGATAAACCATATGTAATAACCAGCTAGACCCATAAAGGATCTGACTTTTGTCATGTTCTTTGGCACTGACCATTCTCTAATGGCCTCAATCTTCTCAGGATCTACAGCTATCCCATCGTTCGAAATAATATGCCCCAAGTAATGGATCTACTCCTGATAAAATGAGCACTTTCTCAACTTGGAATATAGTTGGTGCTCTCTTAGAAATTGAAACACCATCCTAGTATGTTTTTCATGATCTTCCTCCGGCGTGGAATACACCAGAATGTCATCCAGGAAGACTATGACAAACTTGTCTAGATAGTCCATGAATACACCATTCATTGGGCACATAAAAACAATAGGTTCTTTTGACAGCCCAAACTACATCACTGTGAACTCGTAATGACCATACCTTGTTCTAAAGGCGTTCTTGTTGATGTATTCATCCTTTATCCTTACCTAGTAATATCCTGACCTGAGGTTTATCTTCGAAACTATTTTTCTATCCTTCAACTGATCGAAGAGGTCATCAATCCTCGATAGAGGATATTGTTCTTTATAGTTACTTTGTTCAATTGTCTGAAATCGATACACAATCTTAGCTGTTGATATTATGGTAGTTGCGGGAGGTATTTACCTCCACATGTAAACCTGACAAGGATAGAATACTACAGGAAGCAAGAAGAAACCCTAATGAGTTGGCTGATAACCCTAGAATACTTGTGGGCTCAAGAAGATAATTTATATTAGGCGATTAGCCTCCAAGAGAAGAAGTCGGCCAGAAGAAATAATAATATACTGAATAGAAAAATACCTAGAATAAGAAGTCGGCCCAGGTAGTTAGCCAGGAATACTACAAATACAGGGCGACAGTCTCTCATTTGTCACAGTCTCAGAATTGCAGAGTAGCAACAGGTGTGCACTACAGTGCCCAGTCTTGTGCGCAGGTTTCAGGAGAGTTGTCAGTGCAGCTGCTGCAGCTAGCAGTTACATTTTGGCTTGGACTATCTCTTGGCTAGGGTTTGGAACATTTTATCAGCCTTTGTTGATGTGTTGTCCTTGGGGAAAGGTGCACTACCCTTTGTTTGGCTATCTAGCCTAGGGTTTTCTTCCGAAGTGATTCTCTGTCAAGGTTAAGGTGCTTGGAGGGTGGCTTCGGCCTATGGTTGGGTGAAAAGGGTATTGTCAATGGTAAAATGAGAACACATATTTCATATTATAATAGGTTATGGGACCACACCTCCTTCATTCAGTCTAAACATTGAAAGGAAACATAGCCGCTAGGATCTTGAGCTCGATGAGGAACTGTCGCTAGGGTTACTAGTAGAAGCAGCTTCCAAGAATCTGTCGCTAGGGTTACTAGCAGGAGCAGTTGTAGAAACCCTAATCCTATCATTGAGGCACCTTAAGTGAAGATGTTGACCTAATCTCTGGACATATCAGTGAACCCTATCCTAGCACATCTCCTAGTATTCTGAGCAAGCCAAGACGTCAAGTTTGAGTTTGTGGTCAAACCTAGGGTTTGGCCAAGTCAAAGAAGCCATGACTTAATCTATGAAGTCAAAGAACAAGTTAGATGGAGCCTCTAACTTCGGAGCATGGAAGACAAGAATTGACCTCATCCTTGCCAATAATAAAGTGTTGGATATCGTGAAAGGAAATATCGTGAAGCCAGAGTTTGAAGAAGGAAAAGAGAAGGAACCGCAGAACGTTGCATCTATGGAGAAGTTCAAAGATAGTGAAATCAATGCCATGAGTATCATAGTGGATTCCATAAAATACCACTTGATACCCTACATCTCTCATCTTAACTCATCGAATAAGATGCACAAGGCCCTAACAAACCTCTTCTCAGTCAGAAACATTGGACAAGTAATGAGTCTGAAGAATGACCTCCATGACATGAAGATGAATGATGATGTCAACATAACATCATACTTTGTAAGAATTTCTCAGTTAAGAGATCAACTACAGGCTCTTGAAGAGATCATCTCAGAAAAGGAATTGGTAAACATAGTACTCAATGGTCTTCCCAAGACGTGGGATGCATTTTTTGCAAGCATGAACACAAGAAAGGAGTATCCGACATTTGAATAACTTTGGACTTGTTGTTCTCAAGAAGAATCAAGGATCGGTGCAAAAGAGAAACCCCAAAATAAGTAGGATGATCAAGCCTTCACATCAAGATTCAAGAACTTCAGGAACAAAGGAAGTTTGTTTCAAGGAGGAAGCCAAATCAAGAGAAAGACATTTCAGAAGTACAATGCTTCAACTGTCAAAAGTATGGTCACTACAAGAATCATTGTCCTGAGCTAAAGAAAAGGAAGGAGAAACATGAAGCATCAATTGTTGAAGAAAAGGAACCTACAAAGAAGACTAAGCAGGATGGAAGAGACTTCTTCTTCTAAAGGTAACAAAACTCTTCTTATTTCTTGTACATATCTTGTTTGCATCGTTTATGTACATATCTTGTATACCTATCTCTTGGAAGATAATGTGTTCCAAGAAGAGCTATACCTATGGAAGAACAACAAGATAAGAATGGATATCATTAGATAATACACATGAAAGGATGAAATACAAATCATGTGGAAGCTATTGCAAGATAAGACGAATCAATCATGAAGAGACTTAGAAGAAGAAAAGACAGAAATAAGTCAACAATCGAGAGAAAATTGGAAAAAGACTTATGACGTTTTGTAGAAGACAACAAGACGAAAGCGTGGACTCTGTTAGACAAGAGAGCCAATTATATATTGCAGAAGGCAATAAGGATGCATATGGAAGCGTGGACTCTATTAGACGGAGGGAGCTGATTATATGCACTCATACATGAAGCAAGGATTAGGAGGGAGCTAATCCTATGATTCATTGAAGATAATGAAGTATATATCCACGATAGCAGCAATGAAATATAGTACATATTCTTCAAAGAGAAGCCTTAAAATATCCCTGGTTGTCCATCCACATCTGTGATCCTATGATGGAATCTATGAGAAACTCCATAGACCTAAGAACTAAAGAAACACATGAATATTCCAAGAAAGAAAGAGAAGCCAGAACAACCAGTCATTGTATCAAGAATCACAAAATTGTCAGCCTGATATAAACTCAATAAAAACAATCAAGCAGAGGAAATGAAAGTCGTGATGAAGAAAAGTATATGGAAGACTTATGAATGAAAGCATTGCAAGGTCCAAAACTAGAGTTTCTCCCATATGGAGGGAGAATACTATGATTATTAATTGTTCCAATAAACTAGACTTATATCTACATGAGTCATTATATCATCCCCAACATCCATGAGTTGGAGTTCTACATCAGATGAATGTAAAGAATGTTCTCCAAAGAAATTGAATAAAGAGCGTATGAAGAGAAATCTCAAGACTTTGAGGCATACTAGAAAGAGACCCTTGTATGCAGATAGAAGAAGATAACTTGGTAGAGAACCTCCAATACACAACAGAAGCATCGTGAAGATTTCTTATAACATCAAGATGATTACTCAGTAGATCAGATCTCATGATGACATAAGAAGTGCCAGATGGATATGTTCCAGTTTTCCAACAATCATATACTCTATTGTTCAGAGCTACATGAAGACTTCAAAGAAAATCAATGTTCCAGACTAAAGTACATTTAAAATCAAGCATTACATTATCCGTGATGATGTCCAGAAAGGAGAAAGTGGTTCTCCAATACATATCTCCACAGATGAGCAAATAAGCAGATATTTTGGTAAAGCTTCTATCCAAGATGAAAGAGTTTGCGTACTCAAGTTGGAGCTTGTGGAGATGACTTCCTTATTGAAAAAGGAAGAGATGGCTCCTAGGTTGGGAGGGAGCACTAAAAATATTATTGAGGACATTCATTTTCAAGATTGAAAAATAGTCCATTTTGGACAGATGCTTTCCTATTCAGAAAGTGGATTGAGATTTCTGACGGACAACGATTTCTCATTGTGGTTAACATGGGAAAAGGTCCAGATTGTTCATGTATCATAGACAATGACTTCCCATTGTGGTTAACATGGGGAGTGGTCTAGGGCAACCTCTCTTCTTGAGGGTTACTCAAGAAGACTGGCCCGCCTCACCAGACAACGATTTCTCATTGTGGTTAACATGAGGAATGGTCTATTTTGGAGGTTGATACAGGACAGTCTTTTCCTCTTGTGGTTAACAGAGGAAATGGTTTAGACAATCATTCCTTAGGTTTTTTACATTCTCTCCAGGGTGCACTTTGATTAGTGTAGGAGGAATGGCCTAGGGTGGGGAATGGTCTAGGCTCAGCAATCAGGGAGAGGCATTCCTTAGGGTTTATACATTCTCTCCAGGGTGCACTTTGATTAGTGTGGGAAGAATGGACCAGGGTGGGGAATGGTCTAGGTTCAAAAGGCAAGACAATTATTCTTCCTTGCTTGAGAAGAATAGTCTAGATATCTCATTGTTCTACTCTGAGGGCAGATATTATTTCAAGATCTCACAGATGTGAGTGAAAGATTGGCCTCGATGATTCAGTTTATATCATAACATTGTTTCTATGTAGGTTGATATGAAATGATTGTTATGAAGACTGTATGACAATAGATGTATACTACTGTGGTGGATGTGTTCCATTGTTCGTGACTATACGTTACTGATAAAGTACTTGTTTGTTACTTGGTGTGGTAGTGTACCACTAGATTGTAGTTATGTACTACTATGGATAAACACAGTTGTGTTCTATTTTGTTCTGATTTCCTTGAAGACTATCAGTAGTTTATTGGAAATAATTCTCAACCAGATGAATGATGAACAAATATTTTCCAGACAAAAAATGGTTCAGAACATTTACTCTTCTAGATTAGAAGAATGGCTCTTGTATCACTCTGTGGAGTGAGCATCATGTTTGATTACTCAGATAGAGTATGGTTTCGAGAGATGATGCAGCCGATGATGATGATGGTGCTTATGATCTAGTCATGATCTAGTCTATATAACTATGTTGATGCTACCAGGTGAATGGTATGTTTTGTGCTCAAGACCATTACCTGTAACACCTCCCTAGCTAGGAGGGAGTGTCGATATTATGGTAGTTGCGAGAGGTATTTATGTCCATGTGTAAACCTGACAAGGATAGAATACTCCAGAAAGCAAGAAGAAACCCTAGTGAGTTGGATAATAACCCTAGAAGACTTGTCAGCTCAAGAAGATAATTTATATTAGGTTATTACCCTCCAAGAGAAGAAGTCAACTAGAAGAAATAATAATATACTGAACAGACAGATACCTAGAATAAGAAGTCAACCCAAGTAGTTAGCCAGGAATACTATAAATACAGGGTGCCAGTATCTCATTTTTCATAGTTTCAGAATTGCAGAGCAACAACAGGTGCGCACTGCAGTGTCCAGACTTGTGCACAGGTTTGAGGAGAGTTGTTGGTGCAGTTGCTGCAGCTAGTAGTTACGTTTTGGATTGGACTATCTCTTGGCTAGGGTTTGGAACATCTGATCAACATTTGTTGATGCTCTATCCTTGGGGAAAGGTGTGCTACCCTTTGTTTGGCTATCTAGCCTAGAGTTTTCTTCTGGAGTGATTCTCTGTCAAGGTTAAGGTGCTCGAAAGGTGGCTTCAGCCTATGGTTGGGTGACAAGGGTATTGTCAATGGTAAAACGAGCACACATATTTCATATTCTAACATTAGCATCCCATCCTTCTTCTTCACGAATAGGACCAGGGAACCCCAAGGTGACACACTTGGGCATATATACCCCTCCTTCAGAAGCTCTTCAAGCTGCAGTTGCAGTTCTTTCAGCTCCGACGTACTAATTATGTAAGGATATTTCGACACTAGAGCTGCTCCAGGCATCAAGTTTATAGAGAAGTCAATATCTCTTTTCAAAGGTAATCCTGGTACCTCCTGGAATACATCTTCAAACTCCTTTAGTAACACATGATCTCCAATACTTGACACCTTATCCTTAAATGCTTCCTCCACATAGGCTACAAATATTTGACAACCTTTTTTGTAGCACTTCTTCAACTACATTGCTGAGATTTCTTCGATAGAAACAACTCTGGGAATTCCTTGGACTGTTATTCGATTCTCTTCCTCATCCAAGCAAGTGAATTCCTTATTACGATAGTCCAAGATGGTATGGTGTTGGTCCAATCAGTCCATCCCAATTAGACAGTCATAATAACCTAAAGGAATAACATTCAATTCATCCTTTGTTCTCAGTCCATTCATGTCCACAGGACATGACTTAGCCAACTCAATGACCTTCCTCTTGGTTCATGCAGCCATCTGCACTAACCAAGACTTTTCATGTTTTCTTCTCGACAAATGCAAACTTTCCACCAATCTAAGATCTATATAACTATGATTAGCCCCTGAATCAATTAAAATAGTGAATGGTTGGTTGTTAATCATACCTTCCACTTCAATCATGTCTGATTGATATTCATCTTGCTTGTTGTCCAGGTCTACGTAGATCGTTGGCATTCTATTGTCCCTTTCCTCCACTACTTCAGCCTATTGTACATTGTGGACAACTTTCACTTTATCATTTATGTGGGGGCAATATTTGTACCTATGGTTTTCTTTACAACCCCAACATTCCATAGGTGTCGGTCTTGGAATTTTCCCACCTACTTCAACCTTCCTGGGCTCTCTAAAATATGGTTTTCCTTGAGGACTGTTTCTGAGAAAGGGTGGCTTAGTTCCCTTCTTCCTCTAATCCATCTTGAATTTATTCTTGTCTTCCCAAGCCTTCCGAAAAGTAGGCTTCTCTCTTTCCTTCTCATACAAGAATTTCTCTCGTCTTATTGTTTCTTCCATAGTTTTTGGGTCAACATACTAGATCTTGTCCCCAATGGAAGGTGGAAGTCCACTCAGATGCCTTTGAATCTTGACGGTCTCATCCTTGACGAACATAACACACTTCAGTAATTCCAAAAACCTTCAATCATATTCATCAATGGCCATGTTGCCGAGCTTGACTTCAAAGAACTCTTTCATCTTTCTATCATAGTATCTTTTAGTCAAGTATTTCTTCTCGAAATATATCTTGAATTCTTTCAAAGTGATATGTTTTTCTCTAATGTGTTGCACCTGCACAAGTTGATCCCACCACATGGATGTCTTTCCCTTCAGTTGATACATTGCAATTCTTCCTTTTGCATGAGAGGAATAATTTTGTAGTTGGAAATATTTCATTATGCCAAGAAACCATGTCTCAGCATCTTCCTCCTTCTTATGTTCTCCATAAAGCATTGGAGGCTTAATCTTGTTCATTTCACCCTTCGGTTCATCCATTATAGATCTCATGTTCTTTCTGGTAGGATATGGGCTTGAACTACCGTGTTCCCTCCTCTTGGAGCGACCTTGGGAGTGATGATGGTGTTTACCAACACTCCTTGATCTTCTTACCTCAGAAGTCCGGTGACTCTCGATTTTTCTTGAGTCACTCTCCTAGTCCAACTTCTTTTCTATTCTCTCCAAAATCTTCATCAACTTTAATTTTAATTCACCTTGTTTATCCTGAGATTTCATGAGCTTTATACTATCTGTTCGGTGAGTTTGGGCATCTTTCTGCAATTTTTCAATGATCTTCATCATATGCCCTTCCTTATCTATCTCTTTTCCATGCCCATTAGAGTTTGACCCTTCAACTCCCAAATGAACATCCATCCCTTTAGCTTTATTCTCTAAACTGGAAGCACTCTATGTCTCTTCCATTTCTTTTTCACTCAGTGGAAATTCTACTCGCTTCTGCCACTCACTAAACTTCTACAAACACAATATGGTATTAGAGCCATGTTTTCAATGCTAAGCCTAGATGGGTCAGATAAGTGGTCTTTGGACCCAAGGTTTCAAGTGGAAATGGTGTTCGGAGGAACCAATTTCGAACCTTATATTGTTTTTTAGTGCCAAGGGGTTACATTGGTCGTGTTACGAAGCTCAAGAGGAGTAGTGGTAGAATAAAACCACAGTCGGCATTGTATTTGACCACAGAGAGAGAGCGCTCAACACTTATGGGGTTGGAGCCATAAGATCTATTTGGATGAAAAGGAAATTCAGTATGACCATCAGATATGGAGAAGGTACAAGAGGGTTATCCTGGAAGCCCTTCGAAGTTTGGCAATTGAGATAAGTGGGGTGCGCGAAGGCATATATGCCCGAAACTCAAAAACCTGAAGTCCCAAGGGAGATCTACACCATAGATATAGAGAAAAGAGATTGACCATTAGATCAAGAAGAAGAGAAGATTGTAATTTTGGGAGTTCGGTTGTCAGGAGAAGTGGGATGTGTCGTGGCACAAACTCTCGAAATCTGATGTTCCAAAGAAAAAGAGTAGACGTGGTGGGGTCGGATGATGTCGCTAGTATTCCACCACGTGGAATATTGTGTGAGAAGGGTTAGTGGGTCCCGAGTTTACATAACATAGTTATGGGTCAGAGGACCCACAACAGCGTTGATCACAATACATCAAGATCAACGTCCAGGAGACATTGCAGGGACCCAAGTTGCATGAAAGATAATTATCCAAGGCGGTCCCACAATCCAAACCATGGTTTCACTGATGGGTTCCACACCGAGTGTTAGTCGTTGGATGATGGGTAGACATGGATGGTTCATACACCCTACGTTGTGATTTCCTTAGTCTGGAATTTGGGAAGTTCTTTGAAACCTTCCGAAACGCGAAGTCGCGAAGCACCCTTTTTACTAAGCGATTGGTCACGACCCGCGATCACGTGGGTTGGGGATTAAGAGAGAAGGGGATAGAACCTGAAGGATTGTTACAGAGCCGAGAAGAGCTCGTAAAATTCATGAAATCTGAATTTTTTCTTAATTCATATTTTTTTATGAATGCTATGGGATTTGTTATGGAATAATGGCCTGATAAATTCTAGTTGTTTTCACATTGTGTTTGTAGAAGTTTAGCGAGTTCCATAACTGAGTAGAATTGGCACTGAGTGAAAAAGAAATGGAAGAGACACATAATGACTCTAGTTCAGAGAATGAAGCTAAAGGGATGGATGTTCATTTGGGAGTTGAAGGGTCGAACTCCAATGGGCATGGAGAAGAGATAGATAAGGAAGGGCATATGATGAAGATCATTGAAAAATTGCATAAACATGCTGTTAGGACCACACTATGCACCTTTTTGCCTATACTTTTTGCCATTATTATACCCTTGATCATCCATATTTGAACCTATACTATCACTTTGTCTGATCATCTCAAAGGTATACAACTTCCTTTCTCATTACTACACGTTTAATCTGTTTTGCATGATATTTTACATCACTCTCGTACTTAACTATTGATTAGAAGTGCATAAGTGTCCATAACTGCAGATTAGCATTCAAGACCTATTGCTGAAACACAGAACCGATGCTGAAACACGGAGCTGCTACACAGTTCAAGGTCGCAGATGCTGAAGTACGAAGCTGCTACACAGTCCGAGATCGCAGATGCTGAAACACGGAGCAGCCATACAGTCTGAGGTCGCAAGATGCTGAAACACGAGCTATCACACAGTCCAGAGTTGCAGATGCTGAAACACAGAAGAAACTGCCAGAACCGACGATGCCGAAACACAAGAAAGCCGTCACAGTCAGCAGTCAACAGTCAGAGCGTAATCACGTGGCTGAAACAACATCAACAACAATGAGAAGAAGCTGTTACACCAGCCATAATAGCAATACCTCATTCAACATTCGGTTGCGTAAAATCAGGACATCCTATGCTAATTTAGAAAGGAGATCTGATCTAGGATTGGATTGAGATGCATTGTAATGATTGTACCGAAGGGATTTCCTCTTTAAATCAGAGGAAATCACCATTCGAGATATCCAAGTTCTGATACATTAGAGCAACTCCAGAGAAGCGGGACGTATTCTATTCTTTCAATTTGTAATGTGATATTTCGACAGATGAATATAAGACTTCTTTGATTATTCGTCTCTAAGCTTTCCAGTTCCAGGGGAATCTTGTGAGAAGGGAGGGCCCACCTT
>ML787468.1:192561-207521 GCA_009831015.1 Picea engelmannii | reverse complement strand
ATACTGTGAAGGCTTCATGTAGATCTGAACAATAGAGTATATCATAGTTGGAGAACTGGAACATATCCATGTGGTACTTCTTTTGTCATCACGAGATCTGATCTTCTGAGTAGTCATCTTGATGTTATAGGAAATCTTCACCATGCCTCTGTTGTGCACTGGAGGTTCTCCACCAAGTTGTCTTTTTCTTATCTGTATACAGGAGTCTCTTTCTGGTATGTCTCAAAGTCTTGAGATTTCTCTACATGCACTCTTTACTCAATTTCTTCTGGAGAACATTCTTTTCATTTATCTAATGTAGAATTCCAACTCATGGATGTTGCGAATGATATAAAGATATGTACAAGAAAATAAGAAGAGTGTTGTTACCTTTTAGTAGAAGAAGTCTCTTCCATCCTGCTTAGTCTTCTTTTTAGGTTCCTTTTCTTCGACAATCAATGCTTCATGTTTCTCCTTCCTTTTCTTTAGCTTGGGACACTGATTTTTGTAGTGACCGTACTTTTGACAGTTGAAGCACTGTATTTATGAAATGTCTTTTCTTTTCTTTGGCTTCCTTCTTGAATCGAACTTTCTTTTGTCCCTGAAGTTCTTGAATCTTGCTGTGAAGGCTTGATCATCGTACTTCTTTTGAGGTTTCTCTTTTGCATTGATCCTTGATTCTTCTTGAGCACAACAAGTCCAAAGTTCTTCAAATGTCGGGTACTCCTTCCTCGTGTTCATGCTTGTGGCAAATGCATCCCATGTCTTGGGAAGACCATTGAGTACTATGTTCACCAATTCCTTTTTTGAAGTGATCTCTTCAATAGCTTATAGTTGATCTCTTAAATGGGATATCCTTACAAAGTATGATGTTATGCTGTCATCATCATTCATTTTCATTTCGCGGAGCTCATTCTTCAGACTCATAACTTGTCCAATGTTTCTGATTGAGATGAGATTTGTTAGGGCATTGTACATCTTCTTCGATGAGTCAAGATGGGAGATGTAGGGTATCGAGTGGTATTTTATGGAATCCACTATGATACTCATGGCATTGATGTCAACATCTTTGAACTTTTCCATAGCTGCAACGTTCTACGATTCCTTCTCTTCTCCTTCTGTAAACTCTGGCTTCACGATCTTTCCTTTCACAATATTCAACACTTTATTCTTAACAAGGATGAGGTCAATCCTTGTCTTCCATGCTCTGAAGTTAGAGGCTCCATCTAGCTTGTTCTCAGACTTCATAGAGTTCGCCATGGCTTTCTTGACTTGGTCAAACCCTAGATTTGACCGAAAATCCAAACTTCACTCTTGGCCTTCTGAGTGTGCCAAGAGATGCGCTGGGCTAGGGTGCACTGATCTATCTAGAGATTAGGTCAATCTCATCACTTAAGGTGCCTCAAAAAGAGGTTTAGGGTTTCTGCAACTGCTTCTGCTAGTAACACTAGCTACAGTGCTTCTGGAAACTGCTCCTACTAGTAACCCTAGTGACAGTTCCTCAATGAGATCAATATCTAGCGGCTATGTTTCCTTCCAGCATTTTAGGCTGACTAAAGGGGTGTGGGCCCATAACCTGTTAGAATATAGAAGATGGTGTGCTTGTTTTACCATTGACGATACCTTCGTCACCTAACCATAGGCCGAAGCCTCCCTCCGAGCACCTTAACCTTGACTGAGAATTCCTCCGGAAGCAAACTGTAGGCTAGATAGCCAAACAAAGAGTAACGCATCAATCCCCAAGGATAGCACATCACAAAAACTGATCATATAGTCCCAAACCCTAGCCAAGAGATATCCAAGCCAAAACTGAGAACTTGCTACTGCTGCAGCTGCACCAGCTCTTCCTCCAAACCTGCGCACAAGACTGCAACTGCAGTGCACACCAAACTACAGAACTACAATTCTGAGATGTTGCAAATGAGAACTGGTGCCCTGTATTTATAGTAATCCTGCCAATTTTGCTGGGGCCAACTTCTCCTTCTGGGTATGTGTCTGTTCAGTATATTATTATTATTTCTGGCTGACTTCTTCTCTTGGAGGCTAATAGCCTAATATAAATTATCTTCTTGAGTCGACAAGGCTTCTAGGGTTATTAGCCAACTCATTAGGGTTTCTATTTCTTCCCAGAGTCTTCTATTCTCGTCAGGTTCACACGTGGGGGTAAATACCTCCCGCGGCTACCATAATATTAACAGTAATGTCTCTAGATATTCCTATGAGTTAAACTATGATCTATGTGTTGACGAGTCCAAATGGCCTGTCAAGAAAGTAAGGGAAAAATCTCGATGGTAGGTCCCGATTAGACCTACTCTCATTTGAGGTAGCACTTCAGACCAGTATGTGGGCCTGGTTTCCACTTAAGTATTTTCAATTATAAATGAGAGAATTGATTATACTCAACAAATCCAATTAAACTAAAGTAAACTATTTACAGCTAAATTAAATTATTCTATTTTAATCCTATTCTAACCTATCTTATACTAATGAGGAGTGAATCTAAAAATATGAACATAGTATGAAATAATGTTATCAATTACTAAAATAGTTCATAGCAATTAATAACAATTCAAAACTATATATACATACAAATTAAGTTGCAAATAGATGCAAACTAAAACCTAAAACATTACCACTACAATCATTAAAGATCACAAATGAACAAGTACTTGAAATGACGAGCATAGAAGTAGTTCATATGATTATCATTCAAGAAAACTCATTAATAAAAAATACATGAAGAATAGTCCCACACATTCTTGCAACATTCATGGATTCCAAAATTCCTTCTGCTCTTTATATTCTATTAAAAAATAATAGTATCATTTGACTATACAACATGAAAAATTCCCTCTATCTTTGATAGAGTCAGTTGTTCCTTGGCAGGGATGATTTTAAGGATGATTTTTTTTTTTTAAATGTAGAAATCTTGGTGAATCCTAGTAATCCTTCATATGCCAACTATAAATGTTTGGCGATATTTTTGTAAAAATATTCAAATTTCTAAGGTTTCTATATAGTTTGTATAAATTTTTTTTTTTTTTTAAGGTAAGATAATTTTATCCTATAGAATTTGGGCGAATCATTTTTAGAATAGCGAATCTTTTTTTTGGGAAAACCATGGAAAATTATCCCATGAGCGAAATTCAACCCCTAAAATCATCCTTGTGAATCCTTGGGATGTTCCTGGCTAAGGAACAGGGCCAAGGAACCCTATGGAGGAAATTATCCTCCCCACTTTTGGCTTCAAGTTGGCTCTTGGGCCAGAGGGGGTAACACTCAAAATATCACAAATATAGCTATTCAGAGTCACCTCAGTAACAACTCATTTATACAAACTTCAATGTCATATTTCAATGCTTGTGGGGTTTAATGATTTTGGAGAACTATGCAAACTAGAAACAATAACCCTATTCAAAATCTTCAGACCAGGGCCTTATCCATTGGGCACCCTTATCCCACATGAAGAAAAATAAAGTATCTTGATTGAAAGACATAGAATAAGTTTTAAGCACGACAATCAATCTTCAATTATCATCAATTGATACTAAAGAAAACAGAATACCACAAATAGTGAAGAGGAACAAAGGTCCTCACTATTTGATGATAAAGCAGAGAACGGGTTGGGAATTTCAAATTGAATTCAACAGTTAAATAATGACCATGAAATTAGAAAGAATCTTGAGCTTCATGAGATGGAAAATATTTTATACTAATGGCATAATGGAATGCACTAGGTCCCATCAAGAAAGCATACAAAATGAACCTTGTACTCATAACAATGATATACTCCAATAAAATATTCAGTAAATATCGCGTATTAAGATTGAACCTTGCTTGGAATTATATTCAAAGACATCAAATATGTTTAGAGACATTCAAAGAGAAAGAGTCAGTGAAATACAAGGGAAATACATAAAACTAAAGAGAACATATTTTGCAAGTGAGTGATGAATCCTCTGGAAATTTTCTGGTTCTATTGCAATTATAGTGGCCTCATGGGATCTAGAGCCAAAGATTGCCTCTAGGCTGCCCAAAATTCCAACCCCAACAAAATATTCAAATATGTCCTTTATCCTTTCTTGCATGCTAACACTTTTCCTATCCCCGTGCAACTGCCTTCTAAAAATAGAAAGGAGGATAAGGTGTCTTTATAGATTTTGATGTTGATTTTTATATATGAGATGATATATGATCGATATTTTATTATAATGATGAGTGCTCCATATATAGAGAACATATGGTGACCATCCATGAAAATATGTGTCCCTTGGATAATAAATAACTATGTATTATTATTATTACTTATTATATATATTATATAATAATTAATAACTATATTATTAATTATTAATATACTAGAATGTCTTCCCGATGTTGTCCAAACATCAACTCTCCCTCTCAATGAGGGAGACATTTTGCATCATGCCAATTTTGTCTCTGAAGTATACAAACTGCTGGCTAGACTCATGACACATGTCTATCATTCCATGGATATGTCTCTCTCCCAGCTGAATCGACAGGAAACTCTCCTTGTGGCTCTCCCTCTTAGCCAACTAACTCTCTCTGAGATCATGCTCACTCTGGGTCCACATGTGATATCATATAGCATCTTTAGTATTTTATCATTCCTTTTCAAATCACCATGACTAGGAAAAAGACCACACCAGGGTCGTTCACCACAGGTACACACCTGTGAGTGAATTTCAACCTGATGCTAACTGACTCGTGGAAATCACCTCAAGCACCTTGATTCCATATTATTCCTTTTCATGATCAAGTAAGGACTACACATGGGCCCATTTACCACAATTATACCTTTGTGATAAATGCATCCTATCTCCCTTGTTCTGCATCCCAATCTAGGAGAAGGTTCTCCCATTGCTTGCTTGGGACATTGTAGCAAATGGTTTGTCACACATGGCACTCCCATGTGGATTTCTAGAGGATACTCTCTCTATAAACACTAGGGTCAACTCCCCATAGTGTGTGACGTCAAGGTCAACTCCCTTGACGTGTCCTCATGTGCTCTCCACAAGGGACATTGGGATATAAGCCCAAACCCACTTATCCCTCTCGGATAAGTGTCCTCACAGATAAACTCAACTTAGTCATAGAGGAGTATGATCTGGAGAATGTCTATCACACATGGAACTCTCATGTGGACTTTTAGAGGCTACTCCCTCTAGAAACACTAAGGTCAAATCCCCATAGTGTGTGATGTCAAGTTCAATTCCCTTGATGTGTCCTCATGTGCTATCCACAAGGGACATTGGGCTATAATCCCAAACTCACTTATCCCTCTCGAATAAGTTTCCTCAAATATCAACTCAACTCATTCACAAAGGAGTACAACCTAGGGAATGTCTTAGGAAGCTGAAAACATCAACACTCCCTCTCAACAAGGGAGGTATTCTCTACCATGCCAAGTCTGTCACAGAAGTACTCAAGATTCATCCTGGTAAGGGGTTTGGTAAGAAAATCAACAACTTGCTCATCTGTAGGAAGGTACTGCACCAGTAATTCCTTCCTTTTCACCATGTCTCGGATGTAATGGTACCTGATCTCAATGTGTTTCAATTTGTCATGAAACATTGGATTCTCCGAGATATTCACATAGATCTGGTTATCACAATGAATAATAGTGGAATCCAACACATGTTCAAATACATATGCAAGGATATTGTAAGCCACAGTTATTCCATGGGATGCCACACTCAATGCAATGTAATATTCTTCTATTGTGCTCAAAACCATAGAAGTTTGTTTCCTAATGCACTAGGAAACCATGGAAAATCCCAAAGTGAAGCAACACCCGGAGGTGCTCTTCCTATCCACTGTGCCCCCTACCCAATCAAGGTCAATATATCCCTAAAATATCATGTCAATACTGGAAGTATATATCATACCATGTCCAACTGTGCCTCACAGGTATCTCAACACATGCTTCACAACAATCTAGTGTGTTTGTCTCGGCTGACTCATAAACGGGATAAGTACACTCACTGTATAGCAAATATTTGGTCTGGTGTTAACCATATACATTATTGATCCAATCAGTTGTCTGTAGAGGGTGATATCAATCTTTTTAGAATCGAAAAGAAGACAGACTTAGTTTCTTTAGATTCGTCACTATTGATATAACCATGGACTTATAGTTTAGTATCCCAAACATCTTCAATATCTCAATTGTGTAATTCCCCTGACTCAGGAAGGCCTCCTTAGTTCTCTGCCACACCTCTAGTCCCAATAAGTAGTGCATCATACCAAGGTCCTTCATCTCAAACTCAAGGTCCAACACATACTTTCATTTAGCAATAAGGCTCTTTGTATCGGTGAGGAATAAATCATCAACGTAGATGACCAAAATCAAGGACTCACCATTAATACTCTTGTAGTATAGGTTGGGATCAAAAACACTTTTTTTGCATCCCAAACTCTTCATGTTTCCATAAATCCTCTCATACGAAGCTCAAGGTGCTTGCTTGAGTCCATACAAGGCCTTCTTCAACCTGCACACATGAGACTCCTTCTCATATATCATGAAATAATTTGGTTGCTCGTTCTATACATCTTCATCAATATCCCCATTGAGAAACGTTGTCTTCACATCCATATGATGTAGTCTTCAACCCATGGATGCAACAAGGGAAATAATTGTCTATGTTATATAGAAGTTGTAGGTCCCACACTTCTAGGGTGACTAGGTCACTCTAGGGAGGCAATCCCAGTGACTCTAGCAGGATTGAGATGGAGATGGAGGGAAATAGAAGTGAATCCCCTATGGGTCAATTATAAGTGGAGTGAAAGTGTGGAATGAATTTTTGAGAAGTTCCAAGGGTTCCAAGTATGTTGAGTAACCTTCAAATGGTGAAATAACTTCCCGAGACACAAGGAAAGACACTTTGCAATGATGTATGTTTGTCGGATCAAGAAGTTAATATTGTTGTCTGTAATTTTCAGAAATAAATAATAGTATATATCATAAATAATATGGTAATATGAGTTTCTCAATAAATTCTAGAGACCAAGTATAAAATGCAAGAGAAAGACTAGTAAATGACTACCTAAGCTCAAGATGAAAAACCAATATTCTAGCATAAAATGATAAGGTTGTTGTAAACACTTTTCTGCAGAAAATTATATCATCCTTATGGTTGTAACATTCAATGTATTACATAAAGAAAATCATCCACTGAAATCCCCTCGAACTTTTCCAAAACGTTTGTTGGACAATGGAGGAAAAGTGTGCAAATCTTGAGCAAAATTCAATGGTTGATGAGAAAGTTATTCATAAAATGAGTTAGTGTTTCTGCACCTCTAATGGCTGAATATTCAATTCTATAATATCAGCAAGAAGTAGTGGGAGAAAGGGGACACCCTAGTAGGGGAAGACAATTCTCACTTAGACAAACTAACTTCAAGCAAGAAACGTTTATAAACAACAAAAAATGTGTTTCCCAAGACAATGATTTTATATCTCCAATGCAAAAGAGAATGACTAGTGCCTTTACTATTGGGTTGATGGAGTCCAATGAAAAAAGAGCTAGAGAAGCTACCTCCTTTGGGGTGTAATCCCTTTTACTTCCCAAGGCAATTTTCTCTAGCTAGGGTTTAAGYTAAGAGGGTGTATGCCCTTATACTTCTCTTAGCAAACCCTTGTATAATCAATGAGATGAAGCAATAAAATGATGAAKACTATGGTGGGGGTGTATTCCCTTATACTTCCCACCTATATCCTMGCATAATAATACTTGACTTGAAAAMAATKATAGCATAATAGTAGAAAAYCATACCAAGATMAAGATAAATGCCAAGATAATCCACCAYGAGAGCTAGAAAACWCCATCCAAGGATAGCRCTAGAMTTCCATAARCCATTARCCAWTATATAGTTATAAACAAGTGMACAAGATATAAAAATATCCAAGTGTSGTGCAAATTTCAGATCCAAGTCCTCTCACAAGAGGGAGAGTTATGATTTAAAATGAGAAYGTATGATCTMTGTTTAKACTAAAAGTAGCTAACATATTTTTTYCACAAATTAAGGAGTAAAACACAATRTTAGGGGGTCAAAACCCCTAATATTTCCCCCTTAACAAAGTAATATTAAACAATTCACTTAAAATTTCACTTTTTTCACAAATTAAACCCTAATTTAGGAGGACGTCACCCCTTTAGGGGATGTTTTTCTAGTTTGAGGAAATCGTTGGTGTTGGAGAAGCATGGATGGGCCTCCAAATGTCATGTGTCAAGCATCTAGACACTCATATCATGGTGAAGACCTTATTCAGAAAATGAGTTAGTGTTTCTGCATCCCTAATGGTTGAATATTTAATTCTATAATAGCAACAAGAAGTAGCGAGAGAAAGGGGACTCCCTAGTAGGGGAAGAGAACTCTCAATTAGACAAACTAACTTCAAGGAAGAAACTTTTATAAACAACAAAAAATGTGTTTCCCAAGACAATTATTTTATATCTCCAATGCAAAAGAATGACTAGTGCCTTTACTATCGAGTTGAAGGAGTCAAATGAACAAAGAGCTAGAGAAGCTACCTCCTTTGGGGTGTAATCCCTTTTACTTCCCAAGGCAATTTTCTCTAGCTAGGGTTTAAGCTAAGAGGGTGTATGCCCTTACACTTCTCTTAGAAAACCCTTGTATAATCAATGAGATGAAGCAATAAAATGATGAAGACTATGGTGGGGGTGTATTCCCTTATACTTACCACCTATATCCTAGCATAATAATACTTGACTTGAAAAAAATGATAGCATAATAGTAGAAAACCATACCAAGATCAAGATAAATGCCAAGATAATCCACCACGAGAGCTAGAAAACACCATCCAAGGCTATCACTAGACTTCCATAAACCATTAACTAATATATATTTATAAACAAGTGTACAAGATATACAAATATCCAATTGTGGCGCAAATTTCAGATCCAAGTCCTCTCACAAGAGGGAGAGTTATGATTTAAAATGAGATCTTATGATATCTATTTATACTAAAAGTAGCTAACATAGTTTTTCCACAAATTAAGGAGTAAAAAATAGAATTAGGGGTCAAAAACCCTAATATTTCCCCCTTAACAAAGTAATATTAAACAATTCACTTAAAATTTCAATTTTTGCACAAATTAAACCCTAATTTAGGAGGATGTCACCCCTTTAGGGGATGTTTTTCCAGTTTGAGGAAATTGTTGGTGTTGGAGAAGCATGGATGGGCCTCCAAATGCCATGTGTCAAGAATCTAGGCACTCATATCATGGTGAAGAACTTATTCTCCCCAAAACTTACATGTGGCAAAGAGTGGCACCTCACCACCATGCCCTAGCCCCCAAGATCATGATGTCAAGCTCAAAAGTGGAATGAATTGCCCCTCCTAGGAAAATCGCTTGGCAAGCAAGGGGTGGGCTAGGTCTTCCAAGTCATAATCAAGGTCTTCCAAGTGTGATCTCTCTCATCTAGCATGCGATCCCCTAACATACCACCTATGGGCTTGTAGCCCCATGGAAGCCAAAGCTAGTCTTGTTCTCCCAAAAATGTCCACCACTTATGTCTTGCAAAGACAAATGAACATGCCCTCCAAGGATCTCAAGTCATAAGATCATGATAAGTGAATCCAATCATTAATTAAAACATCTAATCATGTGCATCAAATATCACTATATCAAAATATCAACAGCTCAAAGAAGCTATGCAACTTGTCAAGCTTAAATATGGGAGGGTTGACGAGGTGTCCTATTGGGTAGATATTTCCCTAGGTCAAGGAGAGCTTCCAAGAGTTCCCTCTCTAAGCCATGTAAAGTTTATGAGGTGTATGGGGTCAATATTCAATGGGCATAGGGCTCATGACATACATGGGGTCGGAGTGTCTCATTCATGGGTGACATTGTAGAGGGTGTGTGGTAACTTCGTCTGCAATTCATTTTTTCAAAGCCCATAAATTTCCTTTTATATTTATTCCTTTATGTTTTCTTTCATAATAGTATAAGGAGAGAGTGAAGGTCAATTTCCTGGCATGGTGACCAGGTGATGGAAATGTCACCCACAAATACCTACTGGAAATGAGAAGGTTGGCTCATGATGAGACCCCCTTTCTCTCATCCAGACAACTGAGAGCCATTGCTCGGGTTTGGTGACCAGATGATGACAATGTCATACCACTAGATATCCATGGACTTGATAGGTTGGATCATGATGAGACATCCTATACTTCAACTAACCTTAGAATCATTTCTTTATTATGTGGTGGGTCACCTTTATTCAAAGATAAGAGTTTCATTTCTTTCTTGGGTGATCCCTGGGAAAAGAATCTGGAAGGTTTATATAATTCTTTCATCTTTTACCCAACACCAACCCCTCTAGGCCTTTAGCCCCTTCTTCCGATAGAATGAGGAAAAACCCCTTCTTGGGTCAATATACCCTAAAATCCCAAGAGATAAGGAAATGGAGGGGAATAATGATGGAAACTGATAATTATGGTTGGGAACAATATGATGGATCATTAAGGTAGTTCCCAGTAGCAAACCCATCCCCAAGAAAAACCACTTACTAGGGCACAATGTCAACCACCAAGGTGAAGCATGGAAAAAGGCATAATGTCCAAGAACATATCATGAAATCTAGATCAATCTAAGATACAACATAATGAAATGGCTTGAATATTGAAATTATGCTCACCATAATATTGAATTGTACCTCATGGAGCATGGCCCACTGCCTTTCGTAAGCCAGTTGGTGTGGTGGATGTCATCTACAATCCTATGACCATCTGTGGTGGTGAGTGGGTTTTCCACCTGTTCAAAAGGGTATTGTTGGTCATGTAGTCTCTTGGCACTCCATATCTACAACATGAGGGCCTAGAGACATGATATCCTTAGTTATCCACAAAATGGGGATAACATATGGCTCCTACTCGGGGACATGTGCTCATCATAGAGTGCATGAGAACTGCAACATCTCTTGGTAGAACTGTGCCTTCAAGGAAACATCAAAGTGTCAAGTGTAGGCTGGCCTACTGTTAGTGATATTTCCTGTAGAGGGTATTAGATAGCAAAAGAAGGGGTTAAAAACCCATTTGTCCTAAGTTTTGGGTGATAATGCGCCCATGGTAAGCAACGAGCAAGTTCGAGCGGTCCAGATTCGTGTGCCCGGATCAACGGCGCGCGTTGGATTCCGGACCCACCTTGCCTTTCTACCTTTANGGGGGGGGGGGGGGGGGGGTCCGGAATCGGGGGCGCACCTCTCCGACGGCCCAGATCAGCGCGCCCAGATCAACGGTGATGAAGATCATTCCGGACCCCCCCTTCCCCGCCTTTCTACCTTTAAGCAGAAGGGGGGGGTCCGGAATCCCATATGCAGCTTCCCAATGGCCATGATCGAGGTGCCCCAGATCAACGGCGCTCGTACAACCCCGCCCTTCTCAGCTGCCATGTGCTTAATCAGTGTGGGCCCTCCTCCCATCATTTCATCCTCCCTTCCACCTTTCCCCTGCTGCCGTGTGTCACCCATTCACCTCCCCTCTTTGGTCCACGTGGTCTTCCCTTCTTCGCATCATCCACCCGCTGCTTGCCACATGTCCTGTTCCTTTCCACGTCAGCCTCTCACCTAAAGGCGAATTCGTTTCTCCTGTCTTCTTCCCTTCTACCTGATGACTTCCGTCACGAATCATCCTCCGTCATCCTTCTCTCATTCCGTCACTCCTTCCGCGCCCTTATAACCCGGCACCACCATTCCTGTCATGCGCCTCATCCTCCGCTCTGGCCTCCATGCATGTCCCTCAAGCTATTCAGTTATTCCAGGTGGCAGCGCGAGAAGTCGTCCATATCCTGAAGTGCTGAGTTGGCTGGGCCTTTCTCAATCCCAAGAAGCAGTTATTGAAGCGGTTGGTGGTGGTTAGACATCGTCTCCGCCATCATGGGGACGTCCTGCAATGAATTAAAGGCACGTCAATTCACCGACGTAACTGTCAGAAGATCTATCGCGTCTGCCATAAGTTGCACGATTATTCAAAGATTATGGTTGCAGAGTGTCAAAAGCCATGTAGACGCAAAGCTTTCAATGCATTTTCTTGGTTCCGCTATTGTTGCTGTTTTGAATATATAAAGGCATTTTTGCCATTTTTGTAGGTATCGATGGTAGAGCTAAGCTCCCGACTGTAAAGTTTCAGCGACATTCTGGTTTCCCGGTTATGCCTCTGTGTTTGAGACTTCTTGGTTTATGACAAACAGTTCTTCTTTTTACATCTTTGTTTCATCTCATGCCAGAGTGTTCACAGTTGAATGATTCACGTGGATTGTTGCATTTATGTTATGATAAAGGATTTGTCGTGGAATTTTTATACTCTCTGGTTTTCTATGTTTGAACATAAAGAGACTTTGTGTTTGAATGCTTTCTCTTCCAGTCTGTTATGAACATGATGTTTATTATAGACCTTTTCACTCTTCTTGCATAAGTCTTCCACCTGCTCACCTTTTACTACGACTCACTGTTTGGGGTTTATCAAGACCTCACTCGTTCATGCATGCCTGGTCTGGTTTCTGAGTTGACACAATTTTGTTTTGAGTTTTCCTCCATTTGATCACCCTTTAAACAAATCGTGACATTAAACTGATGGGCGTCGGGCTCTGCTCCTGCAAGCAATCCAGGAGTGACCTCTGTCGCCAACATTTCTGGTGCCGTTGCCGGGGACGAAGTTGAATATTTTCCCCGGATTTGAACGACCAAGATCAACTGATTTCTGAAGGTGCATCAGATATCAGAACTTGAAGATTTCTACTGTGCACCTGGTGACTCCACTGTGACGACTCCGCTGGGGAGAACCTGTTCTATCAATTGTGGCTTCGAGAGGTAGACACATGAGGTCTAATCCACACTTGCCTTTGGCCACACCAGAAGCAGACTTGGAAGCGATGTGCAGAAAGGGAAAGAGCTCTGCAAAAGGAGTTTCCATCGCTGAAAAAGGTAATACGCCATCCCCTTCTGTGAAAACTCCATTTTCTTATTCTCAGCTTCCTAGTTGTACTTCCTCTGAGGTTTACCGTTTTCTGAACTTTGGGAGTGTTCCTGCTGAGTTTTCCCCTCCTGGTCTAGTATCAGAGGGAGAGATCCTTGTCACTACCCCCTCAAAAGGTTTCACTACTCCTCCTTTGATTACTACTGTTGCACAGAGAGAAACACCTGTACACTCAGGTCTCTTATACTTCTCTCTGTTTTCCCCGTCGTCTGCTGTGAGGACCTCTCTTCCTACCTCACCTGTTCACACCCCATCTCCCCCTATTTCTCCTCTACTCAACATCCCTATGGATGGTGTTAACCCCCCTTCAAACAGAATGGATGCCATAGTCGCTGCTAGATATGATCCTTTGCTTCTTCCTCAGCCTTTGAACCCTCTCCCTGCTGGAGACTATTTGAAATACATGCCCAAGTTCACTGGGGAAGGGGACATAACTGCTGAAGAGCACCTGGCTGCTTTTTACAGTTATGCAGATAATCTGAACATTGAAAATGAATATGTCTGGATGAGAGTCTTCATCCAGAGCCTGGATGGTGAGGTTAGGAAGTGGTTCAGGGGACTGGCCCCAGGATCCATAGTTGGAATTGAGGCTCTGGATAATGTTTTCTTGAGACAATGGGGGGATAGAAAAGATTACATATATTATATGACTGAGTTTGGATCTCTGAAGAAGCAGGAAGGAGAGTATGTCTCTGACTTCTCCAAAAGGTTCAATAAGATGTATAACAAGATTCCTGCAGAGATAAAGTCTTCCAAAGCCTTTGCTCAAATTTCGTATGCTAGTGCATTTGACCCTGATTTCTGTCTCGTATTAAGAGAAAGGAGAGCCACCTCTTTAGCTTAGATGCAAGATGCAGCTATAGAAGTGGAATCCAACATGTTAGCAGCGGACAGACTGAGGAACAAGGCCGACACAGACAGAAGAAAAGGAAAATCAGAAGCCTCGACTTCTGACTCCAACATCTCTGGCCCATCATTGTCCCACCCTCAAGTAAGCGAGTTGGCCCAAGTAATGAACTTTCTTAAAGAAGAGGTGGAGATATTGAAGGTGGAAAGGAGGCAGATGTAAAAGGGCCCTCAGAACACCGAAAATAAAGGAGGTTTCAGGAGACCAAATAATTTTTCTCCCCCAACTATGCACAAAGAGAAGGAAAGAGACAGAGATGACCAAAGAATTCAGGCTCCCTTCCATAAAAAATTCGTAGCTGATGAAGAAGAAAGACAACCAGATGAGCCTGAGCCTAAAATCCACTCTGTAGAAGTCACTCCTCCTTTCCCCCATCTAACTCAGTTAGCATACGAGGAGTCTCTCATGAATAGTCAGCTAAATGAATTGAGCAAAGGAGACAAAGCTGGCGGTGGCCAAGGCAGGTATAACCTGAGATCAGACAAGAGGGTAGCAGCACCTGATGTTCCTGAGTCATCCACTAGAGCAGAGAAGCCTGCTGACGAGGTAGCAGACAACCACAGAGGTAAGAAGGCCTAACCTCTCTCCCCTATCATTCAAAATCATGCTCTTGATATTAGAGAAATTCCAAAGATGACATCTTCCTTTAATTTCGAGCATGAAATTCAAAAGATTAGAATCCTTGTGCCCCTCACTGAGTTAATCAAACATGGGGAATTCAAAAAACGCTTCTCCGACCTGTTGAAATCTGAAGCCTCTGGCCCTTCCACAGACTTCATAAACCTCCAAGATGAAAGGCCTGCAGTGGTCCTAGGTCCCATGGTAGAAGACAGAGATGATTCATCCCCTCCCTTCTATACTTCCCTGAACATACATGACAAGGTGCTGCATAATTTCTTAATGGATTCAAGAGCCTCCCACAACCTCATGCCTAAAGTTGTCATGGAAGAGCTAGGATTAGAAGTCACCAGAGCCTATCATGACCTCTATTCCTTTGACTCCAGGAGGGTACAATGTTTGGGAGTCATCAAGGACCTGGTAGTTTCCCTGTTT
>ML787468.1:144983-172716 GCA_009831015.1 Picea engelmannii | reverse complement strand
TAAACAAGTGCACAAGAGATAAAAATATCCAAGTGTGGCTCAAATTTCAGATCCAAGTCCTCTCACAAGAGGGAGAATTATGATTTAAAATGAGATATTATGATCTCTATTTCTACTAAAAGTAGCTAACATAGTTTGTCCACAAAATAAGGAGAAAAACACAAGATTAGGGGTCAAAAACCCTAATATTTCCCCCTTAACAAAGTAATATTAAACAATTCACTTAAAATTTCAGTTTTTGAACAAATTAAACCCTAATTTAGGAGGATGTTGCCCCTTTAGGGGGCATTTTGCCACTTTGAGGAAATCATTGGTGTTGGAGAAGCATGGATGAGCCTCCAGAGGCCATGCTTCAAGAATATAAGAACTCATATCATGGTGAATACCTTCTTCTTCCCAAAATTTCCATGTGTCAAAGAGTGGCACCTGACCACCATGCCATATCCCCCAAGATCATGACATCAAGCCCAAAAGTGGAACATTTTCCCCTACTAGGAAAATTGTTTGGAAAGTAAGGGGTGGGCTAGGTCGTCCAAGTCATCATCAAGGCCATCCAATTATGAACTCTCTCATCTAAAATGTGGGCCCCTGACATCCAACCTATGGGATTGTAGCCCCATAGAAGCCCAAGCTAGGATTGTTCACCGAAAATTGTCCACCAACTAGGTCCTGCAAAGACAAATGAACATTTCCTCCAAGGATATCAATTCATAACATCATGATAAGTGAATCCAATCAATAAATATTCCATCTAATCATGTGCATCAGTTATCATTATATCAAACAATTAACAACTCAAAGACACTATGCGACTTGTCAAGCTTAAATATGGGAGGGTTGACAAGGTGTCCTATTGGGTAGATCTTTCCCTAGGTCAAGGATAGCTTCCAAGAGGTCCCTCTCTAAGCCATGTAAAGTGTATGGGGTGGATTGGGTCAGGACTCAATGGGCATAGGGATCATGACATACAAGGGGTCGTAGTGTCTCATTCATGGGTGACTTGTAGAGGGTGTTTGGTACCTTCGTCCACAATGCACTTTTTCCAAGCCCATCAATTTCCTTTTATCTTTATTTCTTTATAATTTCCTTCATAATAGCATAAGGAGAGACTAAAGGTCACTACACTAGCATGGTGACCAGGTGATGGAAATGTCACCCACAAATACCTAATGGAAATGAGAAGGGTGGCTCATGCAGAGACCCCCTTTCTCTCAGCCATGCAACTGAGAGCCATTTCACTGGTTTGGTGACCAGATGATGAAAATGGCATACCACTAGATATCCATGGATGTGGTATGTCAACTTATGATGAGACCTCATATCCTTCAACTAACCTTTGAAGCATTTTTTTTTTATATGGTGGGTCCCCTTTATTCAAAGATAAATGTTTCATTGTTTTCTTGGGTAATCCATGGGTGAAGCATATGGAAGGTTTATATAAGGCTTTTATCATTTGCCCAACACCAACCCCTCTAGGCCTTTATCCCCTTCTTCCCATATAATGAGGGACAACCCATTCTTGGGTCAATACATCCTAAAATCCCAAGAGATAAGGAAATGGAGGAGAATAATGATGTAAAACGGTAAGTATGGTCGAGAACAGTACGATGGCTCATTACGAGAGTTCCTAGTAGCAAACCCATCCCCATGGAAAACCACTTACTAGGGCACAATGTCAACCACAAAGGTGAAGCAGGGAAAAGGCACAATGTCTAAGCAGATATCATGAAATATAGAGAAATATAAGATACAACATAATCAAATGGCTTGAATATTGAAAGGATGCTCTCCATAATACTGACTTGTACCTCATGGAGCAAGGCCCACTGCCTTCTAGTAGCCAACAGGTCTAGTGGATTCCATCTGCAAAAGTATGACCATATGTGGTGGTGAGTGGGGTTTCCATATGTGCAAAAGGGTATTGATTCTCATGTAGTCTCTCTACACTCCATATCTGCAACCTGAGGGCCTCGAGACATGATATTTTTAGTTATCCACAAAATCGGATAACAGTCTGGATAGAAGTGTATCGAGCATTAGGAGAAAATGTCTCCTCATAATCTATTCCCTCCACCTGAGAGATTCCTCTAACAACAAATCTCACTTTGTGCTTCTTGATTATTCTGTCATCTATGTGCTTTATCTTATAGATCCACTTGGAAGTTACTACAGAACTCCCCTCTGTTCTTGGAACAATATCCCACATATCATTCTTCATGATGGATTGATAATCCTCCATTATGGAATCTCTCCATACTAGCGAACTAGATGCCTCCTCATAACAGGAAGGATCATAATCAATGATGTGGCTCATATCTATGACATAGCACGAATATCTTTGAGGTCTCTTTCTCTCTTAGAAGGTACCACGAGGGGTTGCATGTTATTTTTCCTCCTATAGATTTTGATGAGACCATGTAGGTCTCTTCCTACCTACTAAAATATCTCTCGAAACATCAACTAGATCTATAGGATGAACCGGATCAATTGGATCAACAAGCTCAATTGTCTCCCTCTAAACTGTTGGAGGGTGAGGGCGAGAAGGCACCATCCCTTTCTGTCTCACACTATCAATATCCATGTGAGATACTATATATCTCCTGAAGGATACCTAATCATCAAAGGTGACATCTCTTATTTCCTCAATCTGTCTCTGACCAGGGATGTAGATATGGTATGCCTTCGAAGACTCATTGTACCCCACAACTATACCCTTAATGCTTGAAGGGCCTAGCTTGGTCCTTTTATCCTTGGGTACATGAATGTATATTAGACACCGAAATATCCTGAAGTGTCCAAAATCCAGTTTCACTCATGAACGCTTTCCATACCATACATCTAGTGGTTCCCTCTTGGAACACATGTCTAAGGCATATCGAGCTTCCCTCATGAAACCAATGTTCCCCAAGACATATCGATATTTTCTCATGAATCCAATGTCTTGGTTCCTTCATATGAATATTTGAGGCACATATGTATGAATTCCAAATTCCCAAATCCAATATGATCTCGATGGCCACCCACCTTGTCCAACTAGCTCAAAACAATTTTTGGCAACTTACTATTTTTATCCATTTTTCGGTTCCTGAACTTTCGGGGAAATTTTGAGGGCCTAAACGATGTTTTTTTGTGATCAAGAACCTCAGTGAGAGCCAAAGGCTCATATTGATTCCTCTAAATGAATCTCCTCGTCAATAAATTTCCAACGATCTATCGTGCACCCTAAACAAAGATCATATGCAAACATTACAACCCCGGGAATTTGATGTACTAACTTACCCCAACGAGGCCCACATGAATTTTGGTGATTCATCTCCTAGGCTTAGGTTTTTGGATGTCTAGGGTTTTGGAATTCATGTTTCTTGTAAAAATGACTTCATAGCCTCATTGTAATCATCTTCTTGCAAATGAGCATAGTCGTCACATCTCTTCTCAGAGATAAGATGCCACCATTCTAACAAGATTGTTTTCAGTCTGCATTTTACAGTTTTCAACATATTTCTTATTTAATAGATGCCAAGTTTTACCATATCTCTATTATTGTTCATTGTGTATTTGTGTTAATATTATAAATATGTGGTTTAATTTCATTTCTCTCATAAATCTGGATCAATGGTATCAGAGTGGTCTTCTCCTTGTTGTTTTTTAATGTATGTCCCCGACATGGTTAGGGTATAGAAAGTTGGGTCTCAATCTTGTTTCTCTTGAGGAAAAATTCTCTCACACGTGCAAGAAAATGTCCATTGAGGGAGAAATGAAAGACGACAGGATAGGATATCCTTTCAAAATATTGCTCGAGGAAGCCCTAAAGTGATAAAGGAATGGGATGATGGAAAAATTTGGACAAATCCTTCAATGACTGCCGACAAGTGATGCATCCACCTCAAGTGGCGGTGCCAACCCCTTGAAGGTGTAGATAAATTTTAATATTCCTATATTTGAAGGTAAAATATATGTTGATGTCGTAGATAAATGGTTAAAACTTCTAGAAGGGTATATTTTTGTCCACAACTTTTCTGATAGAGAAAATATTACATTTGTGCTCCTCAAGATCATCCTCCATGTCAAAGATTGGTGGGAGACTTTATGTGAGAAAAATGAAATAGAGGGATCCACATTATTTGTAGTTTCACCCACTTGGGGTTCCTTGAGGGATGTTATTAAGGAAAAATACTACCCTCTTGGAAGTGATGATGACTTGTATACAATATGGACCACACTGCAACAAGAAAGAGACCAAATAGTGTCAGAGTTCACTAAGGTCTTCCATACCTTGCACACCAATATGGGTATCAGATATTCTGAAATACATCTAGTGCTCAAGTACCGTGATAGTATACATAGATACATCTAGACATAAATGTATTTTTTGGACATCTCATTCTTGGGAATGACCTATTGATATGCGTCAAAATCGAGCAGAAGATGAAACAAAAGACGCGATAGTTTGGGTCTGGGAACCCCTCACAGTAGAAGAAGGTCAAGAGAAACCACAACCCATAGAACAAAGGAAAGAACAAATATGGGAAAACTTATGGAAACCAGTCCAAGCCACAAGTAAAGAAGGACAATGGGAATATGAAGAAACATATCGAGAAGTGGTGCGACTTCCATAAGAGCCCCTACCATAAAATTGTTGATTGTCACTCAAAGTATTCATTGGTGGCTGAGGTAAAATCCTCTGAATCATATGTGGGTTTGGAATTTGAGTTATAACTATAAAAGGGGAGATGAATCATTGGCACAGAACTCAGTGCCACCATTTCTACCACCATGATCCAACTTGGTTAACTTGATGAGCTAGAGGAAGGAGAGCACCTCCTTCATTCACAGATCTGGGTAAAAGGCACTCTGTTGCACTTCATCATTGATAGTGATATAAAGAGGAACCTCATCTCAGTAGAGATCATCAAGTATCTAGCCCTATCGATAATGCTTCACCCACATCCCTACACCATTGGATGGCTTTGTCAGGTAAGTGATCTTCGCGTCAGCCAACAATGTCGCCTGTAGTATAGAATCAAGCCATTCAAATATGAGGTATTGTGTAATGTTTCTCCCCTTGAAGTTTTTGATGTTATTTTGGGCCAACCTTATTTATTGAAACGTCATACTCTATATGAGTCTAGTCCTCATATTTTTATTATTACTTTGAACAAAAAATTGTATAGGATACCCAAGGTAGTCCCACATAGTGTTATTTCCTTGATCTGTGCCAAGAAATGGAGGAAGGCCATTTGTCAGAATGTGAAGTCTGTCTTCTTCATGATTCTCTCTCAGAGTGAGTGAAAGGTTGCAGCCACATCCATGGCCTCCATGGAAGACAAAATCAAGTGGATAAGGTCATGGAAGAATACAAAGACATATTATCATCACCTATTGGAGTACCGCTACACTATCAGGTCAAACATTCTATCGATCTGACCCCCGATGCACTGCTACCCAATGGGCTAGTCTATCGTTTCTCTATGATAGAAAATGAGGATATCAAGCATCAGATCCAATAAATGCTCCATAAGGGGAAAATCCAACCCAACTCATCACCTTGTAGAAGCCTAATCATGATGGTGCAGAATAAATATAGGACAATCATGAACCGATACCCAATTCCCCAAATCTACAATCTCTTTGATCAACTCAAGGGGGCCAAATAATCCAGTAAGATTGATCTGAAGTTTGGATACCATCAAGTCCCAATAGAATAGTCATATGTATGGAAAACTTCCCTCAATTCAAAAGAAGGTCTTTGTGAATGGTTGGTCATGCACTTTGGTTTGACAAATTCTACAACAAATTTCATGAGGATGATGAATGATATCTTGCGGAATTTAACTAACTATTTTTTGGTGGTGTATATGGATGAAATCCTCGTCTAGAATAAGATTTGGTAAGAACACTTGCAAAATATTGATCCAAGTGGATATTACTGGCCACCCACCTATTCCAATTGGCTCCCCGTGTCCATTTTTTATTCAACACGTTCTTTGGTACTGCTTTGTAATTGTGGATTCTACACTTTTTGGGATGTTTGAATCCCCACACATCCTCCAGGTGGATATGGGTGGCCTCTTGCCTAATGTAACTGGATTATATTGTATGTTTTCATGTGAAAACATCTTGTTGTACTTCCAGGGCCATTTTGGGGCCCTAAATGTTGTTTTTTGGCTCGCCATAGTCAAACTATAGACAGAGTTAGAGTTTGATGAAGGAATGTGTATTTCTCTTAAAGACCTTTCCAATGGGCTATCACGTGCCTAAACCGAAGGTCGTATGAAAAATTTACGACCCTGGGAGGTTCACGTACCAAATTACACCAACTTACCCATAGGGCCCACATGACTTTTGGCGTTTCACCTTCTAGGGTTAGGTTTTTGAATGTCTAGGGTTTTGGAATTCATGAGTAATATTAAAAAGGCCTATGGAGCCTAATTGTAATCCATTATTCTCAGAAGGATGTGCGTAGTAGACACATCTCTTCTCAGAGATAGCTACCACCATTCGAGCAAGTGTTTTAGTTATGCAATTTTATAGTTTCATCCTATTTCATTATTTAATAGAAGATATTGTTCACTGGATATTTATGTTATTATTCATATATTTGTGTTTATTGTATTTAGTATGTTAATCAGTTCGTTTTTCTCCTAAATCTGGATCAGTGGTATTAGAGCAGTCTACTCTTCATTTATTTTTCTTTGTGCATGTCCCCGACAAGATCTGGGTACAAGAAGTTGGGATTCAAACCAATTGAGCCATTACAAGATCGGTCGTGCTGAGCCCAACAAAAAACCATGGGGGATGAAAGGAAATATGATGGAGCAGGAGATCCTATTAAAATGTTGCTCGAGGAAACCATTGTGTGACAAAGGAACAAAATGATGGACAAATTTCTGCATATCCTTCGACGGTTGCCCACAAGAGAAGCATCTTCATCAAGAGGCCATGCAACCCTCTTAAAGGTACAAGTAAAATTTGATATTCCATTATTTGAAGTCTTGGAACATATATATTTTTCTAAACTTTAGACTTAGATAAGTTTCATTCTTGTTTAAATAAGGACACATGCGCACTTGAATATCACAGTTGATGAAGTCTTTTGTTGAATCCAATGATCTAAAATCCTTAAAAGTTATGGAGTCACCCACTCGTTAAAAGGTCAAATCACTAAAGGCTACCTTCGAAATGTCGGGTTTCGGGGTTTTGTGATACTAATGGTCCAACATGTAAGAACTCCAAAGTCTCGATATACGAAGTCGTCAAACCATATTAAGTTAAACCGGGTTATTTTAGGGTTAATAAAAATTAACGATTAATAAATCTTATCACAATTTCACATTTTGGGGATCCTAACATATAGCAACTATCAATATCACGAGACCCAAAACCCAAAAATCTTTGAGGTTAATCATGATTAATTAAAAGGGTTAAACACAATTAAAATTAATTAATCACATCGCGATTTCACATTTCGTAAGTTATAGCTCAGGTTGTTATAAGATCTCCTGAGAGCCGAAATGCCAAAAATTACTTAATGATAAATATGATTAATCAATTATTTAACAAAAATTATCTCTTAACTAATCCATTGCTTAATGATGACTCGGATAGATTCAAATTGTGTATGTGCTTTTCCCGAGCATGAACCACCAAAAATAAATGCCTTTAAGGAAATCATTCTAAATAATATTTTGAGCCATCGCTTGAATCTATTTCATTAAAGAAAGTAAATACTCTGTCAGTGAAGATATTGGTTGATCGATGTGATTAAAGGAAAAGGAATGTGAATTTGAATTTCATTATGCGTTTTACTGAGTTGTTTTTTTTCCAACTGAAGGATTTTACGTCTTTCTTATGGCAGATAACAAAGTTCAAACGATTGATAACATGTCTCCATGGAAAGCACCTAAAGAGACTAGTGAAAGTTTGAGCCAGAACGCATATGTTCTCTCTGACACCTCTCCCAGAAGCATAGACATTGTCAAATCCTGGATGCAAGTATTCAACATATTACAATATGAATTAGTATATTTCCCGGATGATTCAAGCGACAACAAGAAGGAAGACCTATCTACCAAATACAAAATTGTTGCTCAGTCAGAGCTACAGAAGATAGCGACAAGGCCTAAGTTCTTTCCCTACAATGATATGATTGGTTGGGCATTAGACCATGTAGATATACCAACCAAGACTATTTTCAATTCGCAAAATGTCGCAGTTGGGTCTTTCAGGCCAGAAGATCTATAGGTGATGTACAAATTTTCTCTGGTATCGAATTTTGTTTACAATGCAAATTTCCTAGTAGATTTCAACAAGAAGGAATGCGACCAATATGGAAAAAACCTTCCCGATTTAATTAAAGACTGTTATTCTCACCCCGATAAGTTCAGAGAGGACTCCCATGGTATATACCTAGTTGTCTCACTAGAACCCGACATAATGTACATGGCAATGATGATGTGTAGGCTCTACGGGAAGGAAAAAACAACTCATTTCTTTTTACCGTCGGTACCTATTATACACACAGTACCAAAAAGGTACTATTTTGACTGGGAAAAGATATTGTTGGACAGTTTGGTTCAAGAGATCGTAGCATATCAGTCACTAAGAGCCAAGGGGCAACTGACCCAATTTTTCATGTCGTGTTATATTATGGATGTCATCTGTTTCATGACGCCTTTTCCACTGATGGAATGGAGTTGAACTCCAAATAGTGTCCAACCCATACATATTTATCATTCGAAGCTTTGGGAAGAAAAGGAAAAATTCTTCTTTTATAAGATCTACAACTGGGTAGTGGTGTTAATGCACACCGCCATATATGGCTTCCCACCTCCCAGAATATTCGACAAAATTGTGACTAACCTGGGAAGAATAGAAGACTGGGATGTCGAAGAACACTTCTCCTATATTAGGATTTTTTGATGTTCATTTCCTCCATATGCTCTGCCACAATTTTTACCAGACTGACTAGTGTTCTGAGAGGTCGCATGACAAACTGTGCTCGGTGGGATTAGTAAGGAGCTCAAAGAAGTACAGAAGAAGGCATGGCCCTCTTTTCCCCTGCAGATTGGTACATTTTCTCTATTGGATTTCGTTCACTCTAAAGTAGAGGTCACGTCCTTAGAAGAAATAAATATGGTCAGCATTGAATTCAAAAATCATGACCCGAAGAAGGTTGTGGGTAATCACATGGACAGCTTCAATTTGAAAAGGTATGAATACGAAGATTCCCCTCAAGAAGAGATTTTCCAAGGAGAGAGATCCTATCCATAGGTCTTGAGTCAAGTTTGAGCTCTGTCACCTGATAAAATGATTGAGTTTTATGACTTCCAGAGGGACCGAAGAAGTAGCCTCCCTAAAGTGTTACAAAGAGGAACCCCAACGTCTCCAGCTGCACAACAAACATAGAACCGAAACTCAGAAGCAATAACCTCTAGCAGACAATAAATCTGGGGAATTTTGGATAAGACTAAGGTGTCAACTCAAAAAGAATATATCCCATCAAAAAATGTATCAGGTGACCAAGTGTTGGCAGCCAATTCACATTTTTCTACTGTCTTATAAGCTACCTACACCAGTGTGTTGCAAACCTTAATTTTTCGTCGCAATTCTCAAATAAAACGACACTTTTATTCTTTGCGCTATTTGCACACTTACCTTTGTTTTTGTTTTCACGACTGCAAGCGTGAAAACATGGTTTTCGAAGTCGCATTAAAATCTTTACTGAATTGTCATTATCATTCTTGTCGATATGCCCATTACGTTTACATTTTACTTATCATTACGCAGTTGGCAAAACCTTTTGATCTATAGTCATTTGATATTCTTTGATTGATTATGTGATTTTGTTTCATGAGTGATTGAGGTTGTGATGCATTGACGATTGTATTTACATGTTCTTTGATCAATTCACTTGGCACATTAGCTTCATAAAAGCACATAGATATTATGGTTAAACCCTTGATATATATAATTTAATATGACACCTAGTTTGTGTTATCAAAACCTTTGGCATTAACTTGGTATTGGTTTCGATTTGTGTGTTTGGTTTTAAAACTATGGCATAATTTTTTATTGTGTGAATGTTTAAACCACTTACCATTGATATCATTGGTTGATTGATTGGCATAATCGTTAACCTATACAATAATGGGTTGAATAGCTATTTGCGTCGGCGGTTGTACTGTAGATATGACTCTCATGCATGTATGAACCAACTCCACCACCTTCGCACGATATTTCATTAATGTTTACCCCTATCCCTGTTTCACCTCTGCTAGCATTGGGTAAACCTTTGAGCATTCTTCCCCTACGTAGGCTGTGTTCAAACCCTGGCTCGTTCACATCACTTACCGTGTTCTCTTCTCCATGGCACGGATGGTGCGAATTGAGCCGAACGATAGTCAAACCCTGCTACTGTTCGATAATGCCCGGAAATATTTGCAAGATAATGGTTGGCTTACTTTTACACAGAGGTTCGAGGGTTTTAATTTTTCTGTTGCACAACAATTCTCCCTTACCTTTGATGGTTGTAGGGCCAAACTAGGTGACATTCAGTTTGAAATCAGTGAAGAGTTCATTAGCTCTGCCACAGGATTAGCAGCCACGGGCCAGCGATGGTTTAAAAACTCTAAAGTTGATGAGGTGCCATGGTCTTTACTGTTCGTATCATGAAAAGTCACATCCTGTGACAGAGGTATGCCTATTTCCATGCTTAAACCTAGGTGGCATGACCTTTTCATAATGGTTAAACAATTCGTGACCTGTGAGGGTCAGTATGGACTGGTTTTTCTTTACCACCTTCGAATGTTAATGAATTTTATGGGTTATACATTGAACATGCCATTCTATTTCCAGCGTAGTCTTTATAAAATGGATAAGAGGTTTAAATGAGAAAAGGCCGATAGTATCTTGTTTCACCACGTCCTGATCAGACTCATCGTCATTCATCATTTAAACCTCCACGGTGATAGTTGGCAAGCTTTTCTCTCTCGGAATGTTTTTTTTGATTTAGAGTCTGTCCAAATCGATAAGTCTGTGGTCAGTGAGACTAAGGTCAGACCACCTGTGCCCTTTCCTTCCCTTCTACCTTCTCCCAAACCCTCGGTCAACCCTAATATCGACCTACCCGACATTATAACAGACAAGTTTGAGGCTGTAAAAAAGCCTGTGAGCAAGAAGGTCAAGGGTAACCCTACTATCGATGACAAAGGTAAAAAGAATGCTCGACTTATATCGAGACTTGCCCGGAATAAATCTAAACCTAGTGTTGATCAAAATCCCATAGTCCTCAGTGAAGACTTTGACTCTGACATCGAGCGCTTCCTGGCTAGTGAGTACCCTTATTCCCAAGGTCTGTGCTCTGAGCCACCCTATGATTTCGTTTCTAATTTTCCCCCGTGCTTAAAGAACAATCCTAGTTGCCCAGGGATCAAGCTACCTAATGAAACCCTCAGTGATTTAACCAAACCCTCGACTGTTATTTCGAATCCCGGGCAGTCATCATGCGACCAATGTAATGTGTGGTTGGAACGCTACTATATCGACGTTCCCTTATTACAGTCCAAAATCAAATAGTTGGAAAACCAATTTATAGTGTTGACAAGCCAAAGGGACAAGCTTCAAGCTAATGACAAGAAGCAGAAAACCATTGGTTCCATCGTATTTAGGAATTTCGAATCGGCTACAGCCTTCGTCAATTCCAAGCTATCGTGACCAAGTTGTCTACTCATCATCCAGGTATGAATTTCGATAACAATTTCTTTTTATCAATTGCTTGGATTAATATAATGAATTGGTTTTTGAGTATGGTTCGAAATGACTCGGTCATAGCCATATAAAAAATGGTTATGTTGTGCATTCTGTACATTTATTTTCGTTTTAGTAAAATTAAATGAAGTTATGATTTGGTTACATGATTTTGTCGTGCCCAGTTTAGCAATTGATTGGTTTTCACTAGGTTTGATTCGTTTCTCTGTTTGTTTGAGTTAACGAAATCAATGGTTTTTGCTTTCGCTTGGATTTTGTTTGTATCTAACCTGAACAAGAGATTTTTATGCTAAAATTAGAGCATGACTACGTTTTGATTTGATATGATTTCGTTTTGGTTGGATCACAGCGACCCTGATTTAGTTTTTATGATTTGATTTTTGAAACGATTTCATAGGATTGAATTGGCTTCATAAATACGATGTAGTCTATTAAATTGGGAAAACGACTCTGTTTTGTCAACATTTTCATTCGGATTTGGATTATATCTGACCTATGTCGAAGATCTATTCGCTGAAATCATGGAACTGTGTTGATTCATAACGACTCTGTCAAACTCAAAATGTTCGATTCGCTCTTGTTTTGATTGGATTGTTGCATATCTTGAGTTAGCACGATTTTTTTTATGAGTTGGATTTGTATCGAAAATAGACTTGATGCTGCTCTGTTGATTTTAATTTTCAAAATGAGTTTGTTAAAATCAGATCGACATATGTTATTTCTGTTGAATTCGTATGAGAAAATTTGGTTAATAGTTCGTTTTGAAATGAATTCAAGTAATGGTTTCGTTGCATGTCAATCAATTTTGTATGTCCCTAATTGGCAATAACAAACGATTGGACGACTCTTACAGATCCTGTTATCAACCGATTAATCCCATTATGATTTTGTTTCTGATAATTTACACACTAGTTTTGATTTGATTCGCTAATGGCATGGATCGTTTGTTTATGTTAATACAGTTATATCAATTTGAAAATGATCCTGTTGTTTTCGTATGGATTCGATCGTGTTTCCTGTTGATGGATGAGGCAGCATAAACGATTGCCTTTGATTTGTTTAACTGCATCGATTTCAATTTGATATGAAAATGATTTCATTACTGTTCGATACGATTTTGTATACCCGAATTGGTAACGAATTAAATAGAGCATACCCATCTCTGTTACCATTCGGTTGAATACGATTTAGCAAGTGTTGATTTGAATGATGCTTCTAGCAATCAAATATTGGTTTGATAGTTTGAATATGTTTTTAAGATTTGAATTGCTTTTTAATACGATTCTGTGTTTGATTTAGACCAGCTACAAAATCGCAAGATTCTGTAGCTAGTCTTTAGAATTATATTTTTATCATTTTTATTAGCAAAATATCATCTTAACTTGTCCATTTTTGTCCTCTTTCAGGTACATTCGAATTGCATTGGGCATGCTGGACAGTCTAGGAGATATTTGTGTGATATAGTTTTTATTTTAGGTTGTTAGTTTAGTCAGACTTGGGATATTTTAACAAATTTGTGTAAACAGTTTTGATAACTTCCACAGGGATGTTTTACCCTATGAGAGGTCTTTAAATACTTATTATTTTTTGTAATAAAGATCATCCTGACTTGTGGGAGAACCAGGCTATGGATTTATGATACAAACTGAGACAAGAGTTGATGTCTTGTAACAGCTTTCGCTTTCGATATATCAAACTTTTGTTTCAAGTTTTATGCATGTCAGTTTGCAGTTGATTATAGACTACTTTAGCTATCATAATCTATTGCAGGATGATATGATTTGATTAAAATGCTATCCATATCTGATCTCTTTCATTATTTTTAAAAAGTACAACAATTACTTGGTTTCAGTTAATGAATCATAGATTTCTCTTCTTCGTTAATTGAATCATTTAGTATAGATCTTTGCATACAGATTTATCTAACTGTGAAGATTTATAAATCATAAGATTGCTGTAATTTTTATGTTTTGTTTGTCCTGTAATCATATTTGAAGAGCACAGTTGCTTCTAGTTTACAAGAAGCTAGTGGATAATCCGGTGCGGGTTTCCTCCCTCCGATCAGCTAAGACAATCATCATACACAGGACAAATCTGGAGCGTTTCTTCAGGTTAGTTTGTTATTTATTTGATAGTTAATTTGTTAGTATAGTATAAGTAGTTTAGTTAGATATATGTGTAGTTTAGATTTGTAGTTAGAGTTAGTATATTATTTGTTTAGTTTAGATAGTTTTCAGTTTATTTCTTTTTTCATAAAATTATAAAATAAAATAAAAATTAGTCTCGCTGTCTTAGGACAAAATATTAATGAGTTTTTCAGGTTTTCATTCAAATCTGTAAATTGTAAATATTGTACATTTGTGAATAATATTTATTTCTGTTAGTAGTTAGATATTTAATTTCTTAGAGTTAGCATAGTATTAGTTAGTAGATTGTATATATAATAGTTAGATTAGTTTGTTAGTTTGTTTTAATAGTTAGTTTTAGTTAGAGTAGTTAATTTAGAGTAGTTTTCTTAGTACCTTAGATCGTCTAACGGAGCCGCTAAACTTGTCAGGGTGGTTCATTCCAAACGGATTGGGTTATTTAGACAACCCCGAAATGGTTCCACTCTCTCAGTTGATGGACGGTCGATTTCGTCGGTCAACAAATGGCGCTAGAAGGAGGGCTTGAAATTGATTAATGGCATGAGGCGGTCGCAAGACTCATCCACCACCTAATCGCTCACCTATAGTGACAAGAAGCCATTCGAATGATAACATTCCCCTTCAAACAGCAACCACATCAAACAATGATCCACGAATCACAGTTGAGCCAGTAACCCCAAATCCTACAGGCGGTGACATACAAGAGATTGTCCGCCAATCTCTCATAAGAACACATAGTGCCTTAGACCATTTGAGGCAACCAAATCGTCCGTTGGACCAACCTTTAGACTTCTCTGATATCAGAGAACAACTCGGAGGCACTGACCTCACTGTGAACCCTACAATCCAACCCTCAATCCTGCTACAGGAGGATCTGGAATACCTCCCTCACCACCTCCATCATCTCCTTCCTCTTTTGGAGGAGATTCTTCTGATGAAGGCAGTTCCCCTTCTCATCCTTCCACACCCACTACACCAATGGCCAACCAGAAAAATCTTGTTAGACCTTGGCTCGACTAGGATGCCATAGTTGTACCTAGAGCTCAACATCCCTTACCTAAACATCCGGAAAAATGGCTTCCCAAGTTTGACCCTGATTCTAAACAGATCGTCGAAGATCACATTAAAAAGTTTATGTTAGCCATAAGACTCCGCAATGTCGAGCATGAAGATGTTTTCTGTAGGTTGTTCCCCTATACTTTCGAGGGCAATGCATCTACATGGTACTTTTCCCAACAACCCCATACCATTGTGTCTTGGGAAAATTTTGAGTCATGCTTTTTGGAAAAGTTCGGAGACGGTAAGCCTCTGGAAGTCCTAGTCATGGATCTTTCTAATTTAAGAATGAACCCAAAAGAAAAAGTTAAAGACTTTAATCAAAGATTCTTAATGCTCAAAAACCGAATCCCTGCCGATTCCATGCCCACCAAGAATCTTATAATAACATATTACACTAAAGCTTTGCATCAAAGTATAACTATTTGGGTTAAACGATCTAAGAAAGCCACATTGTTAGAAGCCTTTGAGGAGGCCAGCCAGATTGAAAAAGACATACTTAGTCTTAAAGGCTCTACTAGCAACGAAACAGAGACTAGTCCTCCTTCCAAAAAGAATATCGAAATCCTCCCTAGACCTACTCAAAGTAAAGCACAACCTAAAAGCTCGGATTTAGAAAACTTAACTAAAGTTGTTCAAAAACTGTCAAATCAAGTTATAGACTTGAAAAGGACGACCGAAGAAGCTTCCTCAAGAAAAGGGCCTTACAAACCCTCATTTCGAAAGCCTTTTCCTACCAACCGACCTAATCCAACCACTGAAGGACTTAATCTAGAAAGTCTGCAATGCGCCCTTCAAACAATTCTAGAAGCCCAAGATAACTTGATGCCTCCTGAGATTCATGAGGAGGTAGTTGAACAAGAGACAGTTCAAGAAGAGGAGTCTTTTCCGAATATTTTTGGACACTTCTCGGATAGCATCTTTCAAGCTAACTTCAAGACAGTGCATCCCTATAATACTAGGAGTAAGACAACAAACAAGCCCTCTGCCGAAAACACTACAACTTCGGCTCAAAAGCAATCTAAACCAGTTGAGACTAAACAGAGTAATGTGAACCCCAACTTAGATTATGATTTAGTTGAAGATCTTAAAAAGTTGAGAGCTAACATTTCTATTTATGAGTTATTGAAATTTCCATTTCTGCTACAAAAAATGTTACAGAATATCTCAGAGAATGGCAAAAATGGTAATTTAAGTGGTAACAAGGTTGTGCAGAACAAAGTTCCTCAGAAGACTTCCACTAAAAACAATCCTGATCCTCAAGATAAAGGAAGCCTTCCTGTAAGTAATGTAAATAATGTGGATAAAGTAGCTTTAGAAACTGCGAGTAAAAAGACACAAACTACCACCCTTAGCACTCGCAAAAATGTACCTCCATTTTTGTTAACGTTCGAAATCTTTAATAGAAACATGCACAATTGTATGGTGGACTTAGGAGCGTCATCCAATGTGATGCCATGGTCTGTATGCCAAAAGATTAACGCTGAAGTTGAACCCTCCACTTTAAAAATCATACAACTTGATCGAACCAATGTTAAAGTTATAGGCGAACTAAAGAATGTGCTTATTAGATTATCATCTAACCCCAAGGTTCATCAAGTTATTGATATAATTGTTTTGGATATTCCAGAAGTGTATGGTCTGTTTTTAAGCAGGGACTGGTCGGAGAAGCTACACGGTTATTTCGCGACAGATTGGTCTCACCTATGCCTTCCAGATAACGGCAAGCCTAACAAGATCAAGGTAAATCGTGAACGCTACCTTAAGTTCATGGTCACAGATTTGAACGATCCCAACGAACCATTTACACCTTCTGCAGATTCACCCGAAGTACAAGGGATGGACACCTTTTTCGGCAATTTCATGGTCGAGGCTTCAACTATCACCAGTCCAGAACAGCGGTCCGAGATTGTAGCATATGTGCAGCCAACAGCCTCTACGCAATGGTCTCATGTGCCCAATGGAAATCAAATTTGGTCTCTTTATTTTGACGGGTCAAAGTCCAAAGAAGGAGCTGGAGCAAGCTGCGTTATTATCGATCCGGCAGGTAACAAAACATTGATCGCATGTAGGCTAGAATTTGAATGTACTAATAACAATGCAGAATATGAGGCTTTACTACAAGGTCTCAGAAAAGATTTGGATATGAACATTCAAAATTGACCGTCTTTGGCGACTCTGAAATAGTGGTTAGACAGGTGAGAGATTTTATCCACTGTCTGTCTCCGCATCTCAAAATATACCAATCCGAGGTATGGAATTTAATGAGTAAATTTGTTGCTTTCAATATAAATTATATTCCTAGATTGAATAACTCTGAAGCAGATTTATTAGCTAATGTAGCTTCTAAACTCTTTCCTGCAGAAGGCTTATCCCCAGATGCATTCTCCATCGAACTGTTGTTCCGGCCATCCGTTCCCGACAACATCACGAACTGGAGAGTCTTTGATGATGACCAGCAGATTATTAACTTTCTACACATGGAAGAAACTTTTAAAGGCACGGTGATAGATGAACACACACATGACAACAATTTGCGCGATTTCACGATAATACCAGATCCGAGAACTCCTGAATCTTCATCGGATATGGTAAACTCGATCCCTAAATCTGTAGTTAGATTAGAGAAGTTTTACGATCTTCAAGATAAATTTAAAAAATCGGTCAACTGTAAAACCAATAGTTCCTTGTTATCATATGAACAAGTAAACTTAGGAACTAAGGACAATCCACAGTGCATTAATCTAGGGGTAGGATGTTTTGAACAAGAAAAAGTTTCCTTTATTAAATTGTTCAAAGAATTTAAAGATGTCTTTGCATGGACATATGATGACCTTAAAACTTTCGACACTAACATCATACAACATGTCATTCCTATGAAGCCCCAAACCTTACCCTTTCAACAAAAATTGAGAAAAATTCACCCTAAGCTTGAACCGACCGTTCAAAAAGAATTGAATAAACTTCTAAATGATAAGATAATTTTTCCTGTTAGACACACTCAATGGGTTTCTAACCTTGTCCCAGTCCGGAAGAAAAGTGGGGAAATCTGACTCTGTGTCGATTTCCGAAACCTTAATAGAGCGTCTGATAAAGACAACTATAGTGTCCCCAAGGCCAAGCCCTGTTACAGATCATGATAAATGAAATGAACTGTAAATGTGTTCTATAGGCTGGTGAGCCAAGTTTTTTATAAGTTGGAAGGCTTATGTGTTTGTTAGGCCAGGGAGCCTAAGTGTTGAAGACTAGGAGCCTGTTGATGTACTTGTATGTATGCAGATCAATTAATAAAATATAAACACTACCAGTGCAAACCCGCCACGATGAATGAGTGATGGGGGACTGAGCGTCCACAGAGTGGGCAAGGAATTAAGGGCTGGAAGGTGGGAAAGGGGGATGAGTGTTGAGCCTAGGGGCTAAGCCTAGGGGGCTTAGGCCTGGAATAATATTTTAATATTATTTCCTAAAAAGCCATGTGCATATTATTTTATCCTAAGTCCTTTTGAAAGGACACGTGATTTCCCAAGTGGTGGGAGGAAGGCATACGGATGGAACGCATGCAGTTCCCAGGGTGATAAGTGTCAACCCTGACACATGAAAATAAAGCAGACGAAGTAAGCCGTGAGGGGGGTTCTCATCCATTTGATCTGTCTGTCCTGAGGGTGATCAAGGGAAGCCAGTTTGCAAGGGACCCTCGTGTAATTCCGAAACAGAAAAGAAAGCTTGTGTTTGTCCTAAAGAAACCATGCACACCCTGTCGAGAGATGTGAGTCCATGTCTATCTCTGAGATAACCCGTGCGTGTAATCCCTAGCTTGCGAGAAGACAGTGTTGATTTTGGGGAAGAGTCTTGTTGTTTGGGAAACTGAGAGAGCCTGTGCGTGGTGTCCCTGTTCCGAAGCCATAACTGGAAACCATCCAGAGATTGTTGAACTAGTTCGGGAAACCTGTGATTGTTTTCCCATGGGTTGTTGTGGTACGCATTTCTAGACTGCGTGAGGCTTGTTGGCCTGTGAGCGACTCCCTCCAGGTGAGAGAGTGCGCAGAGGAAGGAGAGAGCTCCTGGAAGGAACCCTGTAGCTGCTACAGAACCCGGAGACTTTCGGTCTGGTCTGTTCCTGTAACCCAAGGCAAGGGAGACTGGCATCCGAAGGCCTGTCTAGGTGACAGAGAAGGTGCACTCTCCTGGGGTGGAACAGACATGTGGGGAATGAGGGTCTGTGGGTAGTGAGCGTGGGAGATTCCTGGGAGAGAGTTCCTTCCTGGTAATTGTGTATGACTGAATTCCCTATAACCTCAGCCTGAGTCTAGAATTCCTTGCCTTGGGGTGGAGCTCGGTCCCAGCTCGGGGGTGACCCACTGTTGAGATAATGAACAGTGTGGTCTAAGGCTGGGAGGTTCATGGAAAGCCTGCATTTGGTTGGTGGATTTCGCCACTGTTCAAGATAAGTATCTGAATTATGTTTTTATCACATTTGGCATGACTGTGCTGTTCATGTATCATCTTTTCCGCTGTGTAAATGAGTTAATATGGAATGCAATGGAATGTTTAATTATAGAAGTAACCAGATATGTTTCACTCTATAATTTAAATGTGTTTAATTGTGTTAAATTCATGTGCTTATAATGTCTGTACAAATTATGTAATCATTCATGTATAGAATGGTAACTAAGTGGTTTGGAAACCTCGGTAGTGAAAGGGTACACTACAAATTAGTATCAGAGCCAAGGTTCCGACACTGAGCCTATATGGGCCAGTGGAGCGGTCTTTGGACCGAGAACACGAGGGGAAATTGGGTCTGGAATGGCCAATTTCGGACCCTGGGTTGCTTCGAAAGCGTTAAAGAGATACTTAAAGCTTAGGAGGTATAGCAGCATTTTGAAACCGCAGCCTGTGTGGTATGAATCCACAGGGAGAGAGGACTCCACACCCGAAAGAGTCTGAGCCTTAGGATCTGTTCGAAAGGAAAGACAAGCCCTTATGAGCCGTCAGATGTTGAGAAAATTACCCGATAGCCGTCAGATTTGCAAAGAGTTGCACAGAGTTTTAAAGCTCCATGAACAGGAGGGTGGAAATCGCGATACGCGAAAGTCCCGAAGAGTTTGCATCGGGATATCGGCACTCGGGACTCACAGTAGTGAGTGCATAGACTTCATGGGTGACGAAGTGACGAAAGGATCTGAGCCATTCATTTGGGAGCGGACACGTGTCGCGAGATCGCCCCTATCGGGGACTCGGACCTCGAGAGTCGACGGAGGAGATATTTGACCACGCGAGCAGTGAAGTCGTGAAATAGCGATATCGTGGAGTCTCGGCATCTTGGGACTCGGGAGCCAGAAAGTTGGATATTTTAACCCGCGAGCATCGAAGCCGTGAGGTAGCGAGATCGGGAGTTCGGCGCATCGGTACTCGCGAGTTGGAGAACCGTATGCTTGGTGTCGCGAGTAGCAAAACCGTGATAGCAGAAGCTTCGATGGAGGAGAGAGGAAGTCAACGTTGACTGACCTTTCACGTCTCGGGGGTTCGTAGGTCGAAGGAAGTTGGTTTCAACTTCAGAAGTGGCGAAGTTGTGAAGTGTCGAGAGCCACCACGAGGGACACGTGGCAGAACCATAAAGTTGGCCCGGGAAGTAGACCGGCGGACACACGACACGTGGTGGAAGGAGTCAACACTTCGTTGAACTCCTCGTGTCTCGGGGACTTGGAAGATAGGAAATGGAGGTTTGGGCCTTCGACTTGCGAAGGCGCGAGTTGCGAGAGGAGATAGCGTTAGCCTAGCCGGTGGTCATGCACGGAGAGCACTGACGGAAAAGGGGGTTGTACCTGTCTTGCGATCTCGGACATCACGGAATGGGACAGGAAGAGTTGAGAGTTTTGACTCACGAACTCGCGAGATCGCGAGTCGCAAAAGGGTGACTCTAGTTACGAATATCTGACTATGGGATTTTTGTGGACCGAAACTCAAGGTCCCAAAAGCCCCGAAATTTCAAAAACTGAAATTTTGAACACCCGAAAAGTACAGAGCCGAGCAGAGCTCAGAAAATTTGTGAAATTGAAAACATTTTCATAAAATTGGATTGTTTATGAATGATGAAGAATTGTCAAGAAAATGAAGGGTTGACAAATTCTAGTTGTCTGCGCGTTATATTGCAGAAGACTGACGAGTGCCAGAACTGTTTGGAAATTGCCTCAAATGCAAGAAGTGGAAGAAATACATAATACTTCCAGTTCAAGAAACTTATTTAAAATCAAAATGTCTTTTATTTTATTCGATCAGGCTTATAAATAATGTGGTTGTTCGTGAAAGTTTAAAGGGCCTGACAAATTTTGAATTTAATTGCACAGAGTGCGTGTGTAGAGTTCGACGAAAGCCAGAACTCCAGTTAATCAATGTCGAGTATGGAGTGGGGAAGGGTACAAATTACCCCTGAAATAGAAGACGAACGGGAAGGAAAGGATGTGAACCTGGGAGTCGAAGGATCGAACTCCAATGGACATGGAAAGGAGATGGATAAGGAAGAACGTATGATGCAACTCATTGAAAAATTGTAGAAAGATGCCCAGGCTCACCTAGATGATAGCCAAAAGCTCATGAAAATTCGGGATCGGCAGGGTGAATTCAATTTAAAAATGTTGAAGAGCCTGGAAAGAATAGAAAAGAAATTGGAAAAGGGGAGGGACACAAGCAGATCAAGAAGTGTCAAAACCCCTGAGGGAAGAAGAAGCAGATCGAGGAGTGGTAGCCGACATCACAGTTGCTCCCAAAAACATTCGGATAGGGAGACACACAGTAGTTCAAGCTTGTCTCCTACTAGAAAACATCAGAAATCTGGAAGAGAGGAATTGAAAGGAGAGATGAACAAAATTAAACCTCCAACATTTGATGGAGAGCATAAGAAGGAGGAAGATGTTGAAACGTGGTTGTTGGGCATGAAGAAATACTTCCAGCTGCAGAACTATTATGCCCATGCAGAGGGAAGAATTGCAATGTACCAGTTGAAAGGAAAAGCATCCATGTGGTGGGATCAGTTTGTGCAGGTACAACACATCAGAGAGAAAGAGGTCATGTGGAAGGAGTTTAAGAGGTATTTCGAGAAGAAATACCTGACTAAAAGATACTATGACAGAAAGATGAAGGAGTTCTTCGAACTCAAGCTAGGAAGCTTGACTATTGATGAGTATGAACGAAATTTTCTGGAACTACTGAAGTATGTTCCATTCATCAAAGAAGAGGCTGTCAAAATTCAGAGGTATCTGAGTGGACTGCCACCTTCCATTGGTGACAAGATTCAATACGATGATCCTAAGACCATGGAAGAAACCATAAGAAGGGAGAAATGCCTATATGAATAACAAAGGGAAAAGACCACCTTTCGGAAGGCTTGGGATGACCAGAAGAGGTTTAAGAAGGAGCAGAGGCAGAAGGGAAGTAAGCCTTCCTTTTTCAGAAACAGTCCTTGGGGACAGTCATCTTTTAAAGAGCCCAGAAAAGTTGAAGGGAGTGAAGATATGCCAAGGCCTCCACCCATGGAGTGTTGGGGCTGTAAAGGGAATCATCGAAATAGAGACTGCCCCCATAGGAAAGACAAAGCAAGATCTATCCATATTGTTCAGCAAGTTGAAACAGTGGAGGATATGGGCAGTAGAATGCCGAGGATCTACGCAGCCCTGGACAACAAGCAAGCAGAATTTCAATCACACATGATTGAAGTGGAAGGTATGATCAACAACCGACCACTTGTTATTTTAATTGATTCAGGGGCTAGCCATAGTTATGTAGATCCTAGGGTGGTGGAAAGTTTGCATCTAACGAAGATAAAACATGAGAAGTCTTGGTTAGTACAGTTAGCCACAGGGACCAAGAGGAAGGTCACTGAATTGGTTAAGTCTTGTTCAGTGGACATGAAAGGAATGAGCACTAAGGATGAATTGAACATTCTGCCATTAGGCTCATATGATTGCTTAATTGGGATGGACTGGCTGGACCAGCACCATGCCCTTCTGGATTGTCGAAACAAGAGGTTCACATGTCTGAACGAAGAGGGAAATCAGGTAACAGTCCAAGGAATTCCCAGAGCCGTGGCTGTGAGGGAAATCTCAGCTATGCAGCTGAAGAAATGTTACCGGAAAGGCTGTCAATTATTTGTAGCCTGGGTGGAAGAAGCATTCCAAGATGAGGTCTCAAATATGGAAGACCACAGGGTGCTCAAAGAGTTTGAGGATGTGTTTCAGGAGGTGCCTGGACTACCTCCGAAGAGGGACATCGATTTTTCTATAAATCTGATGCCTGGAGAAGCTCCAGTTTCGAAAGCTCCTTATAGAATGAGCACACCAGAGCTGAAAGAGTTACAATTGCAGCTCGAAGAGATACTAAATAAAGGGTACATTCATCCTAGTGTGTCACCATGCGGAGCCCCAGTCCTATTTGTGAAGAAGAAAGATGGGACGATGAGGCTGTGCATTGACTTTAGACGGTTGAATAAAGTCACTGTCAAGAATAAATATCCTCTGCCAAGGATTGATGATCTTTTTGATCAGTTAAAGGATGCAAAAGTATTTTCGAAAATAGATCTTCGATATGGATATCATCAAGTGAGGATAAAAGATGAATACATCAGCAAAACTGCCTTTAGAACAAGGTACAATCACTATGAGTTTACAGTGGTGCCATTTGGACTGTCCAACGCGCCTGCTGTCTTCATGTGCTTAATGAATGGAGTGTTCAGAAATTATCTGGACAAGTTTGTCATAGTATTCTTGGATGATATCTTGGTGTATTCCAAGACATAGGAAGAACATGAACAACACTTGAGAATGGTGCTGCAGGTGTTGAGAGAACACCAGCTGTATGCAAAAATGAGCAAGTGATCTTTTTATCAAAAGCAGATCCACTATCTGGGACAGATTATTTCTGAAGAGGGAATCATTGTGGATCCTGAGAAGGTACAGGCCATTCAAGAGTGGCCAGCGCCAAGAAATGTGACAGAAGTTAGATCCTTTATGGGTCTGGCAGGCTATTATAGGAGGTTCATAGCCGGATTTTCAAGGATAGCTCATGCTATCACTTCCTTGCAAAGGAAGGGGAAGAAGTTCCAGTGGACTGATGTATGTGAGAGCAAATTCCAGCAATTGAAGCAGCTGCTCACTAGTGCTCCAATCCTAAAGATTGTTGATCCAAGTAAGGATTACGTAGTGTGCACAGATGCATGTAAGGAAGGGCTGGGAGGAGTTCTCAGCCAAGAGGGATCTGTAATTTGTTATGAATCTCGAAAGATGAAAGAGCATGAAAAGAATTATGCCACTCATGATTTAGAGCTGGAAGCAGTCATCCATGCCTTGAGGAAATGGAGACATTACCTCATGGGCAAGAAATTCGAGCTGAGAACAGACCATAACAGTTTGAAGTATTTATTTGATCAGCCAACCTTAAATGCCAGACAAATTAGATGGATGGAATTTCTGTGTGAATATGACTTTGATATCAGGTATATCAAAGGGAAAGACAATAAGGTGGCTAATGCACTCATCAGAAAAGTGCATGAATTACATGCTACAACCATTAGCATGTACAAAACTGAGTTGAAAGACATAATTATGGAGGTTGCAAGTGCTGATTTGCAGTACAGAAATCTTGTAGCAAAGCTACAACAGCATGAAAGACCACAGACCAAGAAAGGCTATGATTTGGGAACTGATGGTCTACTTCTGTATAAGAATAGAGTATATGTACCCAATGATCGAGAATTGAAGCTGGCAATTCTAAAGGAGATGCATAACGTGGCTTATGCTGGACATCCTGGATATTAGAAGACTGTGGCAGCCATCAAAATCCATTATTTTTGGCCAGGTATGAAGAAAGAAATTGTTGAATACATCGTCAGATCTATGGAATGCCAGAAGGTCAAGGCTGAGCACGAACACCCAGTAGGGTTGCTGCAACCTTTACCTATTCCTGAGTGGAAATGGGACGTGGTAACAATGGATTTTATCACAGGATTGCCCAGAACAAGCAAGCAGCATGATTCAATCATGGTGGTGGTGGACAAGCTTACTAAAGATACCTATTTTATTCCACTTAAAAACACCCACAGAGTAGCAGATGTTGCTGATATCTTTTTAAAATAAGTTGCACACTTGCATGGAATTCCTAAGACAATTGTGTCTGATAGGGACCTGAAATTCACTTCAAATTTCTGGAAAGGAATGTTCAAAGGATTCAGAACGAATCTGAACTTTAGTACATCATATCATCCTGAGTCTGATGGATAGACAGAGAGAGTAAACAGAGTAATAGAAGACATGCTAAGAATGTATGTGATGGATAAACCGTCAAGGTGGGAAGACTACCTGCATTTGGTAGAATTCACTTACAATAATGGGTACCATGCATCTCTGAAGATGAGCCCATTCGAAGCACTTTATGGAAGAAAGTGCAACACTCTAGTGAGCTGGGATAATCCTGCTGACAGAGCAGTAGTTGGACTGGAACTACTCAAAGAGATGGAAGATCAAATGATCAAAATCAAACAGAATTTGAAAGCTGCTCAGGACAGGCAGAAAAGTTACGCTGATAGTAACAGAACCCATAAATAATTCAAAGTGGGTGACCATGTTTTCCTGAAAGTGAAAACTAACAGGAGTTCCCTGAAATTGGGAAGTTGTGCCAAGTTGGCAGCAAGATTTTGTGGGCCATTTGAGATCCTGGAAAGGATTGGGCAAGTTGCATACATGCTTGCATTACCTGCATCTATGACTGTACATAATGTGTTTCATGTTTCACTGCTTAAGAAATATGTACCTGATGCTAATCATGTTATCGATTGGACTGTGATCCAGGTGGAACCAGAAGGTGTCCTGCTCTGATACCACTTGATCCGTCGGGATTTTTCGAAATGACTTATGGTTGAGTTTTTATTTGCATGCATTTATTAACCATTGGGAAACTTAGCGAAAGAATGAGGAAAATAAAATGAATTATACAGTCATTAACATATTTTCATATCTGAAAAACAATGAAAAACAACAAACCATAATGCACAGAGGTTGATAACGGAGTTCGGCAACTTTTCCTACGTCTCCGGGCCTTTTCTCTTGTGGGGGAGGCTTCTTTATTTCTGTTTGAAAGCTTAATAGTACATCTTTACAATGCCGATTGGCTTCTAGACTGATTTGGTCATGTTCGCCCAGATCTCTAGAATCTTGCACAACTTACGGCACCTGAAACGGATGTCCCGAGCTCTCATAAATCGTCCGACAGCATCTCCTCCTCAACAGCTTCCTTGCCTCCAACTGGCTTTGACTTGGCCTTGCCTCAGCATCTCTGCTCTCCAAAACCGTCAAAAAGCTGTCCAAAATCTCTCCCATGGCCTCAAAATGGCCTTGGTTAAATAGTGGGGGAGTTAGTTTTCCATCTCCAACTTCCTCCACGAATTTAGGCTCTAAAAATGCCTAATAACCCTTAAAAATGAGTTAATTACATTAAAAATGGGCTAAACATTATTAAAAAACCCAAAATTGGTTGAAAAACCACTTTATAACCATATAATAGTTACAAACGGGCTTAAGCCCCTTAGTCTTGGGCGCGCACTTCTTTGGCAAGGTTATATGGACTCCATATGGCCAAGCGCTTAGCCCAAAGGGCTAAGCGCTGGCCCCTCTCCTCCTTTATGTGCAATACCATACAATATAATTAATATTGTGGGTTTTAATAACATAAAATAATGTGGTGCATTGGTTACAAGACTAAAGTGAAGGCGCTTAGGCTTAGTGGTTGGTCATGGGTTCAAAACCCATGGACCCCCAAAAAAATTTAAACCTACCACTTTGACTTTGAATGGGTGCCACGTGGCTGCCCATGACTGGGCCACGTGGCACTTTCCCATTCGACGGACAAATGCCACTTGTCAACCATTGACTGGTCCAATTGCTTGCCAAATGTTTGCCCAATTAGCAAAACCTGTCCAATCACCATCAGCTAGAGAGTGCCACGTCATCTCTTGCACAGTCAGCATGATGACATCAACGTTAACTTTTTGACCAGTTGACCCTTTGACTTTTTACCTGTTTGGGCTTCCGATCAGAATGCAATAATGTTCGCATACGGAGTCCGTTTGACAAAGTAAATATACCGCCGGAATCGGGAAGACGAGCTGGACGCAATGGTGTTGGTTTCGTCAGATTCTGAGCACTTTCATTTTTGAGCATTTTTCATGCCCTGACAGGCTTCTGAATCCGATTTCAGATCACACCTCCCAACAATAAGACCTTTTGGTCCCCAAAAGGTTACTAACCACTCGACAAGATCGGGATAGGCCACCTGGCTTGCTCTGGATCCGATTACATTAATGGAAGAAAAATACAATGAAGTTGAGACATCCACTTCTGGCAGAACCAAGTGACTGCTTTCTTTCCTTCACGGTGTTCTTCTTGCTTCGCTGGTAATCCGTCCTCCTTCATGGGTGCATGCAAAATCCTTTTGCCCTTCTTTGGACGAAGCTCCAGATTAAGCTTCCAACAGCTAGCCTCTTGATGTCCACTCTTGCTGCAAAACGTACAACGAGTTTTTGGCATCCAGACCTGCTTAACCTTCTCCTTCTTCCGTTGTGGACTTGAGCCTTTATGCCGTGTTTCCTTCTTGGATGACATAGGTTTCCTGTACAAAGTTTGTCTCTTCCAACACTTGGCAACACAATGCTTAGGTGAATGACAATAAGCACATGGATAAAGTTTCCACAAGTTCCGGTTTACTTGATTATGCTTGTTATA
>ML787468.1:114323-144933 GCA_009831015.1 Picea engelmannii | reverse complement strand
TTTTAAGTTGGCCATTTGAAGCATCACTTGCTTCCGAAGATTTGGAACCCATCTTGGAAGACTCTCCAAGGTCCCCTCTTTCATATCCCAATCCTAAGTATCGAGGCCTTTCCTCAACCTCAATAGGATTTACAATGCCTTGATCTCGACGTCCAAGGCCCTTTCCTTTTTCATAACCCATCTTAGTTAATATTCTCAAACCTACACCTTTTGTGTTTTTTTCGAATTCACCAAAACCAACTTGATGAGAATGAGGAAAATTTGCTGAGAAACCTTCACTGCATACCTCAGATATGTTGTCTGAAACAGATGTAGAAGGCACTTCCTTCAATGCTTCTTTTCCTTTGTTTTTCTTTGAAGCTTTTACTTGAACCGTGATCTTTCGTTCCAAGTAGTCTTCATACAACACCTTCACCATCTCGGCCATGGAAAACACCGAATCTCTGAACTCCTTCTCGTCTTGAGAAAGTCCTCCGGTAGATTCCATTTTTCTCCTTGAGATATGCTCTTCCCTGGCTAACATGAAAAACTCAAATCCAAACGTCAACTAGCTCTGATACCACTTGATCCGTCAGGATTTTTCGAAATGACTTATGGTTGAGTTTTTATTTGCATGCATTTATTAACCATTGGGAAACTTAGCGACAGAATGAGGAAAATAAAATGAATTATACAGTCATTAACATATTTTCAGATCTGAAAAACAATGAAAAATAGCAAACCATAATGCACAGAGGTTGATAACGAAGTTCGGCAAGTTTGTCTACGTCTCCGGGCCTTTTCTCTTGTGGGGGAGGCTTCTTTATTTCTGTTTGAAAGATTAATAGTACATCTTTACAATGCTGATTGGCTTCTAGACTGATCTGGTCATGTTTGCCCAGATATCTAGAATCTTTCACAACTTACGGCACCTGAAACGGATGTCCCGAGATCTCAGAAATTGTCTGACAGCATCTCCTCCTCAACAGCTTCCTTGCCTCCAACTGGCTTTGACTTGGCCTTGCCTCGGCATCTCTGCTCTCCAAAACCGTCAAAAAGTTGTCCAAAATCTCTCCCATGGCCTCAAGATGGCCTTGGTTAAATAGTGGGGGAGTTAGTTGTCCATCTCCAACTTCCTCCACGAATTTAGGCTCTAACAATGCCCAATAACCCTTAAAAATGAGTTAATTACATTAAAAATGGGCTAAACATTATTAAAAAACCCAAAATTGATTGAAAAACCACTTTATAACCATATAATAGTTACAAACGGGCTTAAGCCCCTTAGTCTTGGGAGCGCGCTCCTTTGGCAAGGTTATATGGACTCCATATGGCCAAGCGCTTAGCCCAAAGGGCTAAGCACTGGCCCCTCTCCTCCTTTATGCGCAATACCATACAATATAATTAATATTGTGGGTTTTAATAACATAAAATAATGTGGTGCATTGGTTACAAGACTAAAGTGAAGGCACTTAGGCTTAGTGGTTGGTCATGGGTTCAAAACCCATGGACCCCCAAAAAATTTTAAACCTGCCACTTTGACTTTGAATGGGTGCCACGTGGCTGCCCATGACTGGGCCACATGGCACTTTCCCATTCAACAGACAAATGCCACTTGTCAACCATTGACTGGTCCAATTGCCTGCCACATGTCTGCCCAATCAGAAAAACCTGTCCAATCACCATCAGCCAGAGAGTGCCACGTCATCTCTTGCACAGTCAGCATGATGACATCAGCATTGACTTTTTGACCAGTTGACCCTTTGACTTTTTACCTATTTGGGCTTCCGATCAGAACGCGATAACTTTCGCATACGGAGTCCATTTGACAAAGTAAATATACCGTTGGAATCGGGAAGACGAGCCAGACGCAATGGGGTTGGTTTCGTCGGATTCCGAGCACTTTCATTTTTGAGCATTTTTCATGCCCTGACAGGCTTCTGAATCCAATTTCGGATCACCAGTGAGCTGGGATAATCCTGCTGACAGAGCAGTAGTTGGACTGGAACTACTCAAAGAGATGGAAGATCAAATGATCAAAATCAAACAGAATTTGAAAGCTGGTCAGGACAGGCAGAAAAGTTACGCTGATAGTAACAGAACCCATAAAGAATTCAAAGTGGGTGACCATGTTTTCCTGAAAGTGAAAACTAACAGGAGTTCCCTGAAATTGGGAAGTTGCGCCAAGTTGGCAGCAAGATTTTGTGGGCCATTTGAGATCCTGGAAGGTATTAGGCCAGTTGCATACATGCTTGCATTACCTGCATCTATGATTGTACATAATGTGTTTCATGTTTCACTGCTTAAGAAATATATACCTGATGCTAATCATGTTATCGATTGGACTGTGATCCAGGTGGAACCAGAAGGTGTCCTGCAGGTGCATTCTGTGCGCATATTGGACAGGAAAAAAAAGCAGCTCCGGAATCGAGCTATAGATCTTGTAAAGGTCCAGTGGACCTAGTGCGGTCCTGAGGACGTGACATGGGAGCATGAAGAAGTAATGCGAGCAGAGTACCCGCATCTTTTTGAAAATTTTGAAAGACTTGCAGAGACAGTGTGAGTTGCACTGAGGACAGTGAAAAAATAAGGGGAGGGCGATTGTAGTGTCCCCAAGGCCGAGCCCCATTACAGATCATGATAAATGCAATGAACTGTAAATGTGTTCTATAGGCTGGTGAGACAAGTTTTGTATAAGCTGAAAGGTTTATGTGTTTGTTAGGCCAGGGAGCCTAAGTGTTGAAGGCCAGGAGCCTGTTGATGTACTTGTATGTATGCAGATCAACTAATAAAATATAAACACCGCCAATGCAGACCCACCACGATGAATGAGTGATGGGGGACTGAGCGTCCACAGAGTGGGCAAGGAATTAGGGGCTGGAAGGTGGGAAAGGGGGCTGAGTGTTGAGCCTAGGGGCTAAGCCTAGGGGGCTTAGGTCTGGAATAATATTTTAATATTATTTCCTAAAAATCCATGTGGATATTATTTTATCCTAAGTCCTTTTGGAAGGACACGTGATTTCCCAAGTGGTGGGAGGAAGGCGTACGGATGGAACGCATGCAGTTCCTAGGGTGACAAGTGTCAACCCTGGCGCATGCAAATAAAACAGATGAAGTAAGACGTGAGGGGGGTTCTCATCCATTTGATCCGTCTATCCTGAGGGTGATCAAGGGAAGCCAGTTTGCAAGGGACCCTCGTGTAATTCTGAAACAGAAAAGAAATCCTATGTTTGTCCTGAAGAAACCGTGCACACCCTGTCGAGAGCTGTGAGTCCATGTCTGTCTCTGGGATAACCTGTGTGTGTAATCCCCAGCTTGCGAGAAGCCAGTGTTGATTTCGGGGAAGAGTCTTGTTGTTCGGGAAACTGAGCAAGCCTGTGCGTGGTGTCCCTGTTCCGAAGCCGTAACTGGAAACCATCCAGAGATTGCTGAACCAGTTCGGTAAACCTGTGATTGTTTTCCCATGGGTTGTTGTGGTACACAGTTCTGGACTGCATGAGGCTTGTTGACCTGTGAGAGACTCCCTCCAGGTGAGAGAGTGCGCAGAGGAAGGAGAGAGCTCCTGGAAGGAACCCTGTAGCTGCTACAGAACCCGGAGACTTCCGGTCCGGTCTGTTCCTGTAACCCAAGGCAAGGGAGACTGGCATCCGAAGGATTTTCTAGGTGACAGAGAAGGTGCACTGTCCTGGGGTGGAACAGGCATGTGGGGAATGAGGGTCTGTGGGCAGTGAGCGTGGGAGATTCCTGGGAGAGAGTTCCTTCCTCGTAATTGTGTATGACTGAATTCCCTGTAACCTCAGCCTGAGTCTAGAATTCCTTGCCTTGGGGTGGAGCTCGGTCCCAGCTTGGGGGTGACCCATTGTTGAGCTGATGAACAGTGTGGTCTAAGGCTGGGAGGTTCATGGAAGGCCTGCATTTGGTTGGTGGATTTCGCCACTGCTCAAGATAAGTATCTGAATTATGTTTTTATCACATTTGGCATGACTGTGTTGTTCATGTATCATGTTTTCCGCTGTGTAAATGAGTTACTGTGGAATGCAATGGAATGTTTAATTATAGCAGTAACCAGATATGTTTCACTCTGTAATTTAAATGTGTTTAATTGTGTTAAATTCATGCGCTTATAATGTCTATACAAATTATGTAATCATTCATGTATAGAATGGTAACTGAGTGGTTTGGAAACCTCGGTAGTGAAAGGGTACACTACAACAACTATCCTATCCCACCCATGGAACAGATCCTTCAACAGGTATCTGGTTCTGAGAGGCTATCCTTGCTGGATGGTTTCTCGGGGTACAACCAAGTCCTGATGTCTCCTCCAGACCAACTTAAAACTACCTTCTGTACTCTGTGGGTCACCTATGCCTATCGAAAAATGCCCTTTGGATTGATTAATGCCGGTGCCACTTTCCAGAGAGTAATCGACATTGCTTTCCAAGGCTTAATCAATTAGTCTGTCATAGTTTACTTAGATGATGTTACTGTATTCTCTAAAAACAAAATTGATCATCTAGCTCACTTACGAGCCGTTCTACAGCGATGTCGTAAATACGGCATCTCCTTGAATCCTAAAAAATCCATCTTTGCAGTAGAACAGGGTAAACTCTTAGGATTCATTGTGTCAAGTGAAGGGATGATTATCGACCCCGAAAGAACTCAATTCATCGTGAAATTTCCCCCTCCTACATCCAAAAAATCTATGCAGTCTTTCTTAGGCCAGATTAACTTTGTGAGGAGATTTGTCCCCAGTTTCTCCGAGATGGTTAGACCTTTGCATAATCTAATTAAGAAAGACACCCAATATCACTGGGGACCCCTAGAAAATCAAGCTTTTAATGCAATAAATAAGGCCATAATAGACGCTCTGTCTCTCATGAGCCCCAATTTTTCTCAGGACTTTACACTCTACACTTTTTCTTCTAACCGTTCCTATGCCGCCGTCCTAACTCAAAAGAACGTTGAAAACAACGAAGTACCCATCGCCTTTATGAGCTCTACTTTCAAGGGTGCTGAACTTAATTACCCAGTGGTAGATCATCAAGCCTATGCTGTTTTCAAAGAAGTCAATCATTTCTGGTCCTATCTTTTGAAGTCAAGGACTAAAGTCATCGTCCCCTACCCAGCCGTCAGGAACCTGTTAGTGCAGAAGGAACTAGGAGAAAAAAGGGCTAACTGGGTCACCTCCTTGCAGGAGTATGACATAGAAATCACCCCAGCTCAGATAGTGAGAGGCCAAGGGTTATGCAAGCTAGTTGCTAATTCAGCAGCAGGATGGCAAGAAGAAAGCGATACGTCAAACCTAGGACAACACGATCAAAATGCAATCTGTTGTGCACAAAACTCTGTCAGTCCTTGGTATGATGATATAAGATTCTGTCTTGAACATGGGTCAGCCCCCCGTCACTTGAACCCCACTAAAAGAAGATCATTGAGATTAAAGTCTGCCTCCTTTCATCTGGTTAATGGTGTCCTGTTTCATCAAAGTTTTGACGGCGTACTGATGCGCTGTCTTGAAAAAGACGAAGCAGAAAAAGTCATGCTAGAGTTGCATGCAGGAGAAGCTGGTGGTCATTTTGGTGGTGACACCACTGCCCATAAGGTTTTAAGAGCCAGTTATTACTGGCCCACACTTTTAAAATACGCCCATGCCTTGTGTCGTAAATGTATCATTTGTCAGAAAGCATCAGGGCGGTTACAAAAACCAGCCTTTCCTTTGCAGCCTGTTTCAGTAGACTCTCCTTTTCAGCAATGGGGCCTTAATATCATAGGTCCGATCAACCCCCCATCCTCACAGCAGCACAAGTTTATTGTGACAGCTACATATTACTTTACCTGGTGGTCTGAAGCTGTCGCGTTAAGAACTGTCAACACCAGTCAGGTGATTGCCTTTCTCAATTCGAATATCATCACTCGTTTTGGTATCCATGACTTCTTAGTATTCAATAACGCTTCTTACTTTTCCTCTCTTGAGATGAGTGAGTTCGCTTTGGAAAAAGGAATTAAACTAAAGTATTCTGCTAGCTATTACCCCCAGGGAAATGGATTGGCAGAATCAACAAACAAGAACTTGATTAAAATCATCAAGAGAACAGTGGTTGAAAATCACAAAAATTGGCATAATGCACTGTTAAACGCATTGTGAGATGATAGGGTAATGCCAAAAGATGTTGTAGGTAACTCCCCCTTTTTTCTCGTTTATGGCAGAGAAGCAATTTTGCCACCTCACATTCTTCTTCCTTCACTACAGTTGTCGCAAAAATTCCAAGAAGAAGATTGTCCCCCTTTGGAAAACCAAATTAACGCTTTGATGAAGCTAGAAAAGGTAAGAACCCAAGCTAAACGTAAGTTAGATCAGCATCAACTATTGGTTAAAATCTGTTTCGATTCTAACTCTGCTTCTGATAGGAATTTTGAAGTAGGTGACCTCATCCTAAAATGGGACAAACCACATGAGGGAAAGGGAGAGCACACGAAATTTCAAAACTTATGGCTTGGACCATTTTTAATTGCTGAAAAGTTGGGTCCCAGTTCTTTCCGATTGCAGAATCTTGAAGGACATCCTGACACCTATCCGGTGAATGGCCAAGCCCTGAAAAGATACTTTGCTTGATAACAACCCTTGTATACTATGTACATATTTTTCTTTTGTTTACTTTTCTTTTGCTTTTTGTTTTTGATTTTTCCTCTTTGAGTTTATCAGTGTGTGTTTTTGGAAATACACATACATGTATACTGAGCTATTCAGATAAAGAAAAAAGAAAATTCCTTCGTTGAAATAACTGCTAAGAAAATTGTATAAACATTAATTGTACACTTCTGAAATTTACATCTATGATTGGAAAAAGTTTGTCGTTTGAAAGAAGTTAACTGATTTCAATCTCTAACATAAGCTTGTTGCGATCATCCATTATCTTTTTACACTGTCCCATTTCCTTAAGGGAATGACTCAGAAGATGTCTCCCTGTCTTAGGAAGTTGCTTCTGTAAATGAAACATCTCTGGATATTAATAAAGGACACTTTTAAAAAAAAAAATCTGTTGAGTTCTAAAAAATATGATATCATAATTTTCAGCGTCACCCCGCTCAACTATATATCTTTGAAAAAAAAATAAAAAAAAATCAATAAAAGAGCTGTGGGAAGTGCTTGTAAACCCATCGGGATGCTGAACAGGTCTGCTGGCAATGGGTAAATGCATGCATGGCGCCAAGACAACTTCATCGGGGTACTGAACAGACCGGCTGGCAGCGAAGCAATGTCGGGTATATGAAAATTTGCAAATAAGAAACCTCTTAATGTCCTTTATTCTAATCTAGAACTTCTTGGCAGGATACGGATGTCAGAGTGGGTTAAATGGCAACCCTGTCGAGGCTATGGACGCCTGCTGTCAGTAGTGGCTCTGTCAATAGTATTGGAGATTTTATCTTTAATATCGCAACTCACTTGTCTTGAGACTGTTATTAGCTTTCATCCTTTAAACACTGCTGAAATATTTGGTTAATGATGATTTTTACACGATTTTCTAGTTGTAATTTTTGAGTTAGAATTTTTCTCGTTATTCTAATCTGAATTTGTTCTTTTGGCAGAGATAACTGCTTCTACCAGTGTGTCACCATTGTTGGCAGCCAATTCACATTTTTCTACTGTCTTATAAGCTACCTACACCAGTGTGTTGAAAACCTTAATTTTTCATCGCAATTCTCAAATAAAACGACACTTTTATTCTTTGCGCTATTTGCACACTTACCTTTGTTTTTGTTTTCATGACTGCAAGCGTGAAAACTTGGTTTTCGAAGTCGCATTAAAATCTTCACTGAATTGTCATTATCATTCTTGTCGATATGCCCATTGTGTTTACATTTTACTTATCATTACGCAGTTGGAAAAACCTTTTGATCTGTACTCATTTGATATTCTTTGATTGATTATGTGATTTCGTTTCATGAGTGATTGAGGTTGTGATGCATTGACGATTGTATTTACATGTTCTTTGATCAATTCACTTGGCACATTAGCTTCATAAAAGCACATAGGTGTTATGGTTAAACCCTTGATATATATCATTTAATATGACACCTAGTTTGTGTTATCAAAACCTTTGGCATTAACTTGGTATTGGTTTCGATTTGTGTGTTTGGTTTCAAAACTATGGCATAATTTTTGATCGCGCGAATGTTTAAACCACTTACCATTGATTTCATTGGTTGATTGATTGGCATAATCGTTAACCTATAAAATAATGGGTTGAATAGCTATTTGCACCAACGGTTGTACTGTAGATATGACTCTCGTGCATGTATGAACCAACTCCACCACCTTCACACGATATGTCATTAATGTTTACCCCTATCCCTGTTTCACCTTTGCTAGCATCGGGTAAACCTTTGAGCGTTCTTCCCCTACGTAGGCTGCATTCAAACCCTGGCTCATTCACATCACTTACCTTCTCCTCTTCTCCATAGCACCGGTGGTGCGAATTGAGCCAAACGGTAGTCAAACCCTGCTACTGTTCGATAATGCCTGGAAAGATTTGCAAGATAATGGTTGGCTTACTTTTATACAAAGGTTTGAGGGTTTTAATTTGTTTGTTGCACAACAATTCGCCCTTACCTTTGATGGCATTAGGGCCAAAGTAGGTGGCATTTAGCTTGAAATCAATGAAGAGTTCATTAACTCTACCACAGGATTAGCAGCAACGGGCCTGCGATAGTTTAAAAACTCTAAAGTTGATGAGGTGCCATGGTCTTTACTGTTCGTATCATGAAAAGTCACATCCTATGATAGAGGTATGCCTATTTCCACGCTCAAACCTAGGTGGCATGACCTTTTGATAATTGTTAAACAATTTGTGACCTGTGAGGGTCGGTATGGACTGGTTTTTCTTTACCACCTTCGACTATTAATGAATTTTATGGGTTATACATTGAAAATGCCATTCTATTTCCACTGTAGTCTTTATAAAATGGCTAAGAGGTTTAAACGAGAAAAGGCTGATAGTATCTTGTTTCACCACAGCCTGATCAGACTCATCGCCGTTCATCATTTAAACCTCCATGGTGATAGTTGGCAAGCTTTTCTCTCTCAGAATGGTTTTGTTGATTCAGAGTCTGTCCAAATCGATAATTCTGTGGTTAGTGAGACTAAGGTCGGGCCACCTGTGCCCTTTCATTCCCTTCTACCTTCTCCCAAACCCTTGGTTATCCCTGATATCGACCTACCCGACGTTATAACAGACAAGTTTGAGGCTGTAAAAAAGCTTGTGAGCAAGAAGGTCAAGGGTAACCCTACTGTCAACGGCAAAGGTAAAAAGAATGCTCGACTTATATCGAGACTTGCCTGGAATAAATCTAAACCTAGTGTTGATCAAAAGCCCATAGTCCTCAGTGAAGACTCAGACTCTGACATCGAGCGCTTCCTGGCTAGTCAGTAGCCTTATTCCCAAGGTCTGTGCTCTGAGCCACCCTATGATTTTGTTTCTAATTTTCCCCCGTGCTTAAGAAAAATCCTAGTTACCCAGGGATCAAGCTACCTAATGAAACCCTCGGTGATTTAACCAAACCCTCGACTGTTATTTTGAAGCTCGGGCAGTCATCATGCGACCAATGTAATGTGTGGTTGGAACGCTACTATATCGATGTTCCCTTATTACAGTCCAAAATCAAATCGTTGGAAAACCAAGTTACAGTGTTGACAAGCCAAAGGGACAAGCTTCAAGCTAATGAAAAGAAGCAGAAAACCACTGGTTCCATCGTATTTAGGAATGTCGAATCGGCTACAGCCTTCGTCAATTCCAAGCTATCGTGACCAAGTTGTCTTCTCATCATCCAGGTATGAATTTCGATATCAATTTTGTTTTATCAATATCTTGGATTAATATAATGAATTGGTTTTTGAGTATGGTTCGAAATGACTCGGTGATGGCCATATCAAAAACGGTTATGTTGTGCATTCTGTACATTGTTTTTCGTTTTGATAAAATTAAATGAAGTTATGATTTGGTTACACGATTTGGTCGTGCCCAGTTTAGCAATTGATTAGTTTTCACTAGGTTTGATTCGTTTGTCTGTTGGTTTGAGTTAACGAAATCAATGGTTTTTGCTTTCTTGGATTTTGTTTGTATCTAACCTGAACAAGAGATTTTTATGCTAAAATTAGAGCACGACTACGTTTTTATTTGATATGATTTCATTTTGGTTGGATCACAGCGACCCTGATTTAGTTTTTATGATTTGATTTTTGAAACGATTTCATAGGATTGAATTGGCTTGATAAATACGATGTAGTCTGTTAAATTGGGAAAAAGACTCTATTTTTTCAACATTTTCGTTCGGATTTGGATTATATCTAACCTGTGTCGAAGATCTATTCGCTGAAATCATGGAACTGTGTTGATTCATAACGACTATATCAAACTCAAACTGTTCGATTCGCTCTTGTTTTGATTGGATTGTTGCGTATCTTGAGTTAGCACGATTGTTTTTATGAGTTGGATTTGTATCGAAAATAGACTTGATGCTGTTGTGTTGATTTTAATTTTCAAAACAAGTTTGTTAAACTCAGATCGACATATGTTATTTGTGTTGAATTCGTATGAGAAAATTCGGTTAATAGTTCGTTTTGAAATGAATTCAAGTAATGGTTTTGTTGATTGTCAATCGATTTTGTCTGTCCCTAATTGGCAATAAAAAATGATTGGACTACTCTTACAGATCCTCTTATCAACCGATTAATCCCATTAAGATTTCGTTTGTGATAATTTACACACTAGTTTTGATTTGATTCGCTAATGGCATGGATCGTTTGTTTATGTTAATACAGTTATATCAATTTGAAAATGATCATGTTGTTTTCGTATGGATTCGATCGTGTTTCCTGTTGATGGATGAGGCAGCATAAACGATTTCCTTTGATTTGTTTAACTGAATCGATTTCAATTTGATATGAAAATGATTTCATTATTGTTCGATACGATTTTGTATACCCGAATTAGTAACGAATTAAACAGAGCATACCCATCTCTGTTACCATTCGGTTGAATATGATTTAGCAAGTGTTGATTTGAATGATGCTTCTAACAATCAAATACTGGTTTGATAGTTTGAATATGTTTTTAAGATTTGAATTGATTCTTAATACGATTCTGTGTTTGATTTAGACCAGCTACAGAATCGCAAGATTCTATAGCTGGTCTTTAGAATTAGATTTTTATCATTTTTATTAGCAAAATATCCTATTAACTTGTCCATTTTTGTCATCTTTCAGGTACATTGGAATTGCATTGGGCATGTTGGACAGTCTAGGAGATATTTGTGTGATATAGTTTTTATTTTAGGTTGTTAGTTTAGTCAGACTTGGGATATTTTCCCAGATTTGTGTAAACAGTTTTGATAACTTCCAGAGGGATGTTTTACCCTGTGAGAGGTCTTTAAATACTTATTATTTTTTGTAATAAAGATCATCCTGACTTGTGGGAGAACCAGGCTATGGATTTATGATACAAACTGAGACAAGAGTTGATGTCTTGTAACATCTTTCGCTTTCAATATATCAAACTTTTGTTTCAAGTTTTATGCATGTCAGTTTGCAGTTGATTATAGACTACTTTAGCTATCATAATCTATTGCAGGATGATATGATTTGATTAAAATGCTATCCATATATGATCTCTTTCATTATTTTTAAAAAGTACAGCAATTACTTGGTTTCAGTTAATGAATCACAGATTTCTCTTCTTCGTTAATTGAATCATTTAGTATAGATCTTTGCATACAGATTTATCTAATGTGAAGATTTATAAATCATAAGATTGATGTAATTTTTATGTTTTGTTTGTCCTGTAATCATATTTGAAGAGCACAGCTGCTTCTAGTTTACAAGAATCTAGTGGATAATCTGGTGTGGGTTTCCTCCCTCCGATCAGCTAAGACAATCATCATACACAGGACAAATTTGGAGCGTTTCTTCAGGTTATTTTGTTATTTATATGATAGTTAATTTGTTAGTATAGTATAAGTAGTTTAGTTAGATATATGTGTAGTTTAGATTTGTAGTTAGAGTTAGTATATTAGTTGTTTAGTTTAGATAGTTTTTAGTTTATTTATTTTTCATAAAATTATAAAATCAAAAAAAAATTAGTCTCCCTGTCTTAGGACAAAATATTAATGAGTTTTTCAGGTTTTCATTCAAATCTGTAAATTGTAATTATTGTACATTTGTGAATAAGATTTATTTATGTTAGTAGTTAGATATTTAATTTCTTAGAGTTAGCATAGTATTAGTTAGTAGATTGTATATATAATAGTTAGATTAGTTTGTTAGTTTGTTTTAATAGTTAGTTTTAGTTAGATTAGTTAATTTAGAATAGTTTTCTTAGGACCTTAGATCAGCTAACGGAGCCTCTAAACCCATTAGGGTGGTTCATTCCAAACGGATTGGGTTATTTAGACAACCCTGGACCGGTTCCACTCTCTCAATTGACGGACGGTCAATTTCGCCGGTCAACACCAAGCAGAGACACTGACAAAGGAGGGAGAAGAAGGACCACTGTTTAAACCAAATAAATCAACTACAAATGCGGCCGGGAAACAATTGTCCACCGAAATAGGAAGCCCCGTCCAGTTCATCACACTGTTACAATTCACCAGAGGGAACCCAAATGTAGAGGTAGTATTCATAGAGGACCTCACACCCATTTTGGTTGAATATTTTCCTCCTTCTAATTTCTTTTTCAGCAAGAAAAGGAAGGTTGTGGTGAAGAGAGAAATGCACATAAAGGAAGGTTCATACACACATAACACTAGGTGTACGTGGTTCACCCTCTCTCTAGGGATACATCCACAGAACTGTGCTTATGATATATTAAGGCAAAGCTTACAGTTCTTGTCTGCACTCTTTGATTGCAGATCTTCTTCTTCTTCTCTCTTTCTCTCCCCCTCCCGTGCACCTAGTTGCAGGACTTGATCTTCGCACCCAACTAAATATCTTACAATGCCAGAAGGCTCTTACTCTCATCCCTTCTCTCACTCAGAATACAATATTCTCTCAATGAAAAACAATCAATAACAATTCTCAACAACAGTACCGAACCAACCCAGGTCCTCTCGACCTCTATTTAATACAATATAGTTCCTCACTGATAGCCTTAGTTAGAGGCCTAGGTGTCAAAACCCTAGATATACAAACCCTACGTGTCTAAAACCCTAGGTCAACTTGACCCTCTTTTCCTAGGCTTCGCCAGTCAGTCTCTCCTTTCTTCCCACTCGGTGATAACGGTGGATTTTCCCGCTATATGATTTGTCCTCGATCCATGTACCTTGCTTAATTGTCATCCCTGATCTCCTCATCCAACGACTAGCTTTCTTGGGCTTCCTCCTTCTTTTCTTCTCTTTTTCTTACTTTGACCTAGTAATAGTCACTGTGTCTCCCATGAAGTTCACATTTTACCTCTTCTTCCTTGATATTCTCTTGATTCCATACCCAAGGGCCAACATGCCCCCAACACTCACATGTGACTCGTCTCGAGGCACTTCAGATATGATCCTTCTGTTGTACCTCAACTTTGGACTACGTAGTGAAGTCTTTTATTTCTACTTTATGCCTCCTCTCCATCCCTGTGCATCCTGTCTTTTCTGTGTCTGGTACCCAGTTTCAACTACACCTAATACCTAGACCATTTTCCTCTTTTTTTTACTATGAGCTGCGAGGCAGCTGGTTGTCATAGTACAACTTCAACTGACTCCCATTTACCAATCCTTCCTTCCATTCTCCCTTCAAAGTTTTCAGTTGTGCAACCCCTCCTTTTGTAACATAGGCGATCTCATATGGTCCTAGCCAATGTGTTCTGAACTTCCCTAGGTGTCTTATAAACTTGTTGCCATATATCAATACTAAATCACCTTTCTTGAATGCCTTCTTCTTGATGTGCCTGTCATGGTAAGCCTTCTCTCTGTCCTTCTGAACCTGCTGATGAAATATTCCAATAAATCTATCTTCTTCTAGTTCAACCAACTGTGCAAGCCTCTCCTAAACAACACCAGTATCATCCATGTCTGTAAATGCAACAATTATTAAGCTTCGCACCAGGTATTCCATTGGGACAACAGCTTTGAGACCACAAACTAGCTTAAAAGGGGTCTTCATGGTCAGTTTCTTGCAAGTGGTTCTATATGCCCAAAGTACTGCAGGTACTCTTAAATCCCACTCATCCCTATTCACATTACAAATCTTCGTCGTTGTTGTCTCCAAGATTTTGTTGAATGATTCGACTGTTCCATTTTCCTGAGGATAATAAGGTGTGCTCTTCTGATGGTAGATGGTAAACTCCTTAATGAATGCTTCAACTGTCTGGTTGATGAAGTGTGTTCCTTGGTCAATCATAAGGATCTTGGGGCATCCAAACCTGGTTATTATGTCATCAATTATAAATCGCGCAGCTATAGTTTCACTACATTCCTTGACTGCTCTGGTCTCGACCCATCTGGTTAAGTATCCAGTCACAGTAATGATATACCTTGCTCCTGTGCGCTTCCCTGGTGGGTTGATAGGTCCCACGAAGTCAATGGCCCATTTTTCAAATTCTTGTAGGGTCATCTACGGTGCTAATGACATTTCATATCTTCTGGATGGTCTCCCAACTCTCTGGCACACATAACAGGCTCTAGCATAATCCTTAGCATCTCTATGTAAGGTAGGACACCAAAGGCTAGCTTGCGGAACCTTCTGCGCAGTTGCTTTCCCTGCATAATGTCCTCCTGCAATGCCTTCATGAGATTATGCGAGGATCAGTGGGCGTTCTACCTCCATAACACATCTTCTTAGTATCTCATCAGATCCCATCTTGTATAGCTAACCCACTATCAGTGAAAAGTATGCAACACGCACTGCTAGTTGTTTCATCCAGGGAATTGTATACTTAGTAGGTGTCATTCCTGTTGATAGGAACTCGACTATTTCTACGAAGTGGTCATCGATATTTTTGATGGCGACCAACTATGCATCCGGCAATGTATCCTCCAAACTAGTGGATTCTTCCCAGCTGTGCTAACACAACTCCCAATGCAATGGATGACGCATCAACATGCACATGAAACTATTTAGTCCAATCTGGGAAAACCAGAATGGGCATAGTAACCATATTTTGTTTTAGTGTTTCGAAGTTCTGTTGGCATTCATCTGTCCAACCAAACTGGCAGTCCTTCTTCAGTAGCTTCTCCATCGGTGTTGTAATTTGGGCATAGCCTTTAACAAATTTCCTGTAATAGCCACTATGTCCTAGCACAATGTGCAATTGTTTAACTGAAGTTGGAGGTGGAAAATCAACTATAATTTCAATTTTAGATGGATCAACCAACAATCCCTGCTTGCATACAATATGGGCTAATAACACTCCAAATGGTGAGAAGAATATGCACTTCATATTTAAAGAAATTTGACACTACCTGCATTTATCCAACATTAGCCTTAGACATTCAATATGATTTTTCATCAAACTAAACACAGTCCAGTCATAAAAATAGGCTTCTAAAAAATTATGCAAAAATTCTTTGAATGCTTCGATAACCACCCTGGAAAAGATGGTTGGGGCATTCTTCAGTCCAAATGGCATCACTGTATATTGGTATGATCCCCATTCTGTGGCAAACATGGTTTTGTGGTGGTCCTCCTTGGCAATCCGAATCTGATGGTATCCAGAAAATTCATCTGTAAAAGAACATACCTCATGGCCTCCTACGTTGTCTAATAATTCGTCAATGAATGGTGTAGGGAAAGGTTCATGCAGATAGGAATCATTCGGTTTCCTGAGGTCTACACATATCCTTATTTCACCTATCTTCTTGTCTTGTACCACCATAGGGATGATCCACTATGATTCTTCAATAGGTTTAATAATCCCTTCTTCTAGCATTCCATCGAGCTCAATCTTCACTTTTTCCTTGTATTTCAAGTTCAATCTATAGGGTCTTTGCTTGACTGGCTTCACATATAGTTTCAAAGGTATCCTCATCTCTCCCATAGGTCCTTTGATTCCCTTCATATTAGTGAACTTGGTGGGAAAAAAGTCCTAATATTCATGCAATAGCTTTGTAATTTTGTCAATGGTAGCAACATCCCAATAATCTTTGACATTGGCAAGCATCAATGTCTCCTCAGTTCCAATATTGACCTTTTTGATCTTGATTTGCTGACCAATAAATGGTAGCTCAGGTCCTGGTCCTTCCACATCTCTTTGGCCTTTTTTTTTAGTGATGTGTATCTTCCCGGGATCATCATCGTCATCAGCATTGATGTTGTAGCAGCCCTGCAATTTCTCGAGAGGTGCAGTCCATTCGTCCTCTTCTTGTTCCATAGGGGGGATAGATGCCTCTTCGAATAATTTCTGACTCACAATAGAAAGGTCTACTGAAGGGTATTCACTCTCAAATAGAAAGGTGGTGATAAAATTCTGAATCATACCTTCCCAATCTGCAGTGACAAGGAGCAGCTCCGCTTGAAGGTACCAGTTGATAGGTGTGGTGTCCAACATGTTGATGAATTTGTGCACCCATTTCTCTTGTGGAATATCACTCCAGGATTCTTCATAGCTTTGCACATGGTCCTTTGGGAAGCCTCGACCTGTGTACCTCACTTTGCATCTTTCTACTTGGGTTGAGAACCACGTTGTCATCAAGGTTCGACATTGTACCAAGTTTGTAATATTTTTTTTTGCGTCCCCCACCATCTTGTTGGTGTAGCTTTCAGGGCCTCATCCATTGCCAAAAACCTATGTTGTGTTGATATAATTGCTTCAAAATCCAACAATAAGGTCTCTAATGCATTCAAACCATCAAAGGTGGGTAAGTTTCTCACTGTTGTACCAATCCAGCAAACTTCTCTGGTCTGCCTGGCACACCTTCTTATGGATACTTCATACATATGATTTTTCCATTTTTCCAGTTCTTCTTCTGAGTCTGATGAGAATACACTGTCAGTTCTCCAGCTGATATTCCCATCAGTCATAGGATTAACATTATCCTATTGTCTGGCTGTCACTTTGTAGATATTCTCCAATTCATATGTGTGGTCTTCTTCTCTGATGGGTTCTGTGTATCTTTGAATTTCATCTGGATCTAAAGGTGCAATGACCCTTAGGTTGTCTCTTTCAAATGTCATACACCTCTTCTTCAAATCAACAATAGTAGAGTTGTTGAATGCCCAATCAATTCCTAACAGTGCTAGGTAAGGGCAATTGTCATGAACAATTTCAATGACCACAAAATATGCAAAGGTCCTCACTCCGTCGATGTCCACAGGGACATGCTCCAATCATCCAAATGGGGTGACAACTTACTAATTAGCCATCCTAAGCCTTATAGTGGAATAAAATAAAATAAAAATTCACATCAGTGCCCAAGTTTGTCATGACATTAACCTCTGACCCTAAGTTGAGGACCACATAGTTTATGCCATACTCTCTTATCTGAAAATTCAAGTGTAATTCTTTGTTTGTCCTTCTCCTTTTCCCAATTTGGTGTAATTCCCTATTCATAAATGGGTCTATCTTTCCTAGCTCATATTGCTTGATTAAATTCTGAAGTTCCCTTGCAGCGTTTTCATCCTGGAATAGATTAATACAAGTATATAGAAATTCCATGAGCTTGCTTACCTCTTTTCCCTCTCTCGGTGAAGTAGACTAATTGAATACCAGTGGAATTCCATATTCTCTTACTTTTGGCCATGTTCTTGATGATGAGCCTTGATCTCCTCTAAATTATTTCCTTGCATATTCAAATGTTTGTCTTTCTTTCTCGGCATCAAAAGTTTGAGTCTTATCCGCATCTTTTCTGACCCCTGAGTCTTCTGTAGTATTTCTCTTGGTCACTCTATCTTCTCCTATAACATCGCCTCCTCAAGTAATAAAAGTGACTCTATGGTATTCTCTACGAGTTCCAACATATATCAACTGCACTTGTGGGTTCTGTTGAGGTCCTCATCTTTCTTGAAGCTTAGCCAACAACATAGGGAAATCTTCTATAACATGCTCAAAAGAATTGCAATAATTACAAGTAGTACAAGGTTCTGACAATCCCTTGTTAGATGTCCTCGCTGTGCGCAGTTATAAAAAATTATTTGTCCTTAGCCTCAGTCCATAACTCATCCTTGTCCTTGTCCTCTTTATCCACCATGAGGATTGAATTTTCCTCTTCCCGGGGAGTTGTACTGTGTAGTGTTTCCTTCTTGTTGTACTTCACCTTGGATCTTGTATACATCTCTTGAACTTTCATGCATGAGGTCGTAAGCCCTACAGTATCTATAATCATGCCCTACTGACTTACATAAGGTGCAATATAGGTTTGCAGGTGTCTAAACATACTTTTTCATGTAATAGCACTTACCAGGGTGATGTCGGTTTCGACATACTTCGCACCAGGGCAATGCAACTTGCTTCAAGGGGCTCGGAGCTCCTGAGGCCAGATGTTCATGAAATGCAGGGTAGTGTTCCTTATCATGGCCCTCTGATCTACATTTGACACACCAGATGTCTTCTCTTTTGTCCTTTCCCTTATCCTTTTTTATGTGTTCGACCTGTAAAGACAAATTGGTCAGCTAGCTCAAGATCTGGCTCATACCGGAGTTGGATTCTCCAATAGGGGTTGATTCAAGCTTCATGGTGATCTCTAGCGCCTCAGACTGTGAAGAAATTTTCTATTGCATTAGAGTAACTCTGATGTGTGGTAACAACACAATGATGAACCATTCTTTGTTATGTTCATCTGGGATCTTAAAAGTTTATCAGCCTGTTAAGGTCTTGAATCTCTGATCGAATTCCCAGACAGGTTCGACAACCTTTTGTTTGATCTCCTTCAGCTCTGTAATACATTGTGACTCCGATTTGGGTTTCTTGAATTCTGCAATCAGTGTGTTATTGATCTCATTAAATGGTTGGGTCTATGCAAGTCTTTGGACAAGCTTCATGTACCAGCTTAGTGCATGATCTCTAAGAGTAGTACTGAACTAGGTTCTTTTGACAGCCTCATTAGTGACATTCTTAATATTCCACACAGCTTCACACAAGAACCAATGTTGATCTGGGTCTTCAGATTCATCCCCTCTAAAGATAGGGAACCTCATCTCATCCACCATAGAGCTACCTGGGTTTCATGTCTCAGTAGATGCTGAACTGTTAATAGTAACACTCTAAGGACTCTGATGACTTTGATTTCCTAGTGTTGTTGAAACAATAGGGGGGTTAATGATACTTACTTCAGCAGTCTACGCAGTTCCTGATTTTTTTGTCTCGTCCTGGCGAAGTTCTTCAGTTGCTCCTTCCTCTGGCCTAGAGGGTTCTAGATGTTCTTCGTCTGTTATATCTTCCTCTTCCCCACTGTAGAAACCTTCTTCTCCATAGTTTTTCTTGAACAGGTTCTCAAGATGAACCCCTCTAAACACTCTCCCATTGCACGTATGTCCATCTTCTATGTCGTTGTCCAAATTTTTGAACATTATCTTTTTTGGCTTCAACCAATCTACTGTATCTTTAGAACGTTCTTCTCATGCAAGAGAATCTTGATTCTTAACTTCAGAAAATGAAAAAATTTCCCTCTGGGTCCTTTGAAAAAGTATCTCTTAGCTTGGCTATATGATTCTACTATGTCAACAACAAATTCGGTGATATACCCTCCAATGGTACTATCAAACTAATGATCTACTGCTCTAGATACAACATTGTCGACTCTTTGAACCTTCTAGATCAACATCGGTGTCAAAACCATAAGGGGTCTAGATCTGATCTTGAACTGGGTATCAACTAACCTAGACAACCACTCAAACAACTCATGATGGATTCCTCCAAAGAATATCTCATGGATGGTGGTGAAAATGTATATTTGTAGCCAATCTTCATTACTCAACTTAGGGTTCTTGTTTTGGGCTTCAACAAAGTCCCTTTATTGATCTTCTATCCACTTTTGAATCTCTATCTTCGATGGGAACCACCTTGACATTCCCTCACGAAGATTCTCATCCCAGAAATGGAACCATTTGTTGGAACAGGGGTAGACCCAAGGTTCACTCTAAGAGCGCACCAACAAGCCCTAACTACTGGCCCTTTTGGAAACACCTGCAAAGAAGATGCAGTCTCACCCGAAGTAGCTATGGGGGGGTTGCAGGATAGAGATGTCTACAACCAGGGGAATATCAAGTGGATATTGATGCAATACAATGCAATATACCTATCTCACTTATCACTAAAATCTACTCCACATTCTATAGATCTGATCTAATACAATAATGTAATAATAGTATATCAAAGACAAATATAAAGCATCAATCATACACACATAACACTAGGTATATGTGGTTCACCCTCTCTCTAGGGTTATGTCCATAGAAATGTGCCTATGATATATTAAGGTAAATCTTACAGTTCTTGTTTGCGCTCTCTGCTAGCAGATCTTCCTCTTCTTCTTCTCTCTTTCTCTCCCCCTCTTGTGCACCCAACTGAAGGATTTGATCTTCGCACCCAAATGAAGATCTTACAATGCCAGAAGGATCTTACTCTCAACCCTTCTCTCACTCACAATACAATATTCTCTAAATGAGAAACAATAAATAACAGTGCTCAACAATAGTACCAAAATAACCCAGGTCCTCTCGACCTCTATTTATACAATATAGTCCCTCACCGATAGCCTTAGGTTGAGGACTAGGTTTCAAAACCCTAGATATACAAACCCTAGGTGTCTAAAACCCTAGGTCAACTTGACCCTCTTTTCCTGGGCTTCGCCAGCCTGTCTCTCCTTTCTTCCCACTCGATGCTAACGGTGGATTTTCCCGCTATCTAAGTTATCCTTGATCCATGTACCTTGCTTATTTTTCATCCCTGATATCCTCATCCAACAACTAGCTTTCTTGGGATTCTCTCCCTCTTTTCTTCTCTTTTGCTTACTTCGACCCAGTAATAGTCACTGTGTCTCTCGCGAAGTTCACATTTTACCTCTTCTTCCTTGATCTTATCTTGATTCCATACCCAAGGGCCAACAATGATTGGATATATAACAATGTTCCAAGCTCAGGTATTGGAAGTGCGAAAGGAATTGGAAGCAACACATCAAAGCCTTCTCACTAAGGTTGAAATTGTCCAAGATCATTTTCGGGTGATAGATCAAGCATTAAATAACATTTTTTTAAGAGAGAGAGAAGCTATTTCTTCCCAGACTACCTTCCAAGAAGAAGTTGTGTCGTTAGAAAAAGGAGTAGTTATGGCTTCCAGGTAGTCCATTTTGAAACAAACCAGAGGTGATATAATACTAAAGACCTAGGAATCTAGCATAGTTGAAAGTAGGAAAATGGATAAGGAAATGAAGGAGTTTTGTGAAGAAGCTTTCCACTCACTCAACAAAGAATCATTAGGACTTCATAAAGAATATAGCTCTGGAGTACTGAGACAGATTGACATAACAAAAAATCAACTTGATATTAAGACAAATAAGGAAGAGGCTCAGGCTGAAATCTCACAGATAAAGCAGGTTGATATTATTCAGATAAATAGATGGCTAGTGAAGCCTAGTCTACAATTATAGTCTATAGTTTTAGAAGATAGACGAATGGAAGAAAGGTTACCTCAATTGGAAAATGAATTATATATATTTTGAGGCTAATAATTTATCAGATCCCTCCAGGCTGGTGGCGCAATTTGTGAGTAGATTCATCAAATGTATTGAGTAAGGAAAAGGTAGCACCGCTGGAAACAAATGAGATAACTTGTGTACGTTATCCATTTCAGAGATGGAGAACTAGAGAGAAAAATGCTTCTGCCAGCATAATGATGAGACTGGCAGAAAAGATGCAAGTGAAGCATTCACATTTTACATTTTGTATTTTTTACTATTTTAGAAATAAAAGGAATTCCAACCATGTAAGGTTGAGAAACTTTTGTATAAACATAACTTTCTAAGGATAATCATAGGCTACTTCTTGTCGTATTGTAACTAAGAAAACTCATTTTTTGTGAGTATTAATACAAGTACATACACGGATTCCAAATTTTGTGTTGTTTGAGTTATGTTCCCTCTTTGTGTTTCATATCTTCTATTCTCTTTAAGTTACTCCTGAACAAGTGAATGATTACAATTTAGTACAACATCTACTGTGATTACGTTTCACTTAGTATTTGATTAGCAAGCAATTTTTCCTCTATATTTGCTATTAGCAAATACAAGACCTGCCTATTATTTGGATCACTACATCTTATATTCTTTCTGGAGTGAATTATGCATTTCCTTCTACTATTAACAAGGTATTATTGTTCTATCATTGATGCCTTAGTTAGTTTAATATTTTTCTAATTTTCTTCTCCTCTTTCAATTTGATAAATTGACTCAGACGACAAAATATTGCCTCTGTTTTGTTCAGATATTATTTCATTTGAGGATTTAACTCTTACACAACTAATGTAATAAAAATCACCTTTAAAACCAACTTTCTTTAATTCCTAATGCCTAACATTATTCTTTGAGCCTTAAGCTTAATCTCGGGAACAACATCTTTTTGGTGCCATTATCGGGGATAGAGAAACGAAGTTATTTTTCCCTGGGAGAACAACATGGTATGTTTCTTCCTTTGATAGTGAAGAAAGATAGAATAGAGTATTAAGGATAATTTTAATTTTCACTTGGCGACTCCACCACTAATACACTAGCATCCAGTCGAAGGAATACCAGAAAAAGCCTCGACGATAAGTAAACCATGCCTGTATCTGACTATAAAAAAATTTGGGGATACCTTAAGTAGACCACTACTTCTACAAGTAAGGTTTATCAACCCAAACCCACACAGTCTAATACTAATGTTCCTTCTGAATAGTTAACTCCGCAAGAAGTTTCCACCCAAATCTATTTTGGAGAAACATCGGCTAATAGAGTTGAAGCCAAAATCATAAACCATGATTTGGTTTTACCCGAGATAAAGACCGAAACCGATTCAATTGCCTCCTTTGCTAATAAAGGAAAAAGACCCATCTCGATGCCTACTTTGATTTATATTCCATCAGCCCCCAAAATAAAATTTCCAACTTCCTGAAGTTTCTAAGAACATACAATACACTCTTATTCAACTCTTGTTGGATCTCCCATTTCTATATCCTGCAAGTACAAAGAACCTAGTCCTCATCTCTCTTTTCCCCCCTTTTTCGATTTTCTATATCTTGACGATCAGTTCTCAGAAATCCTTTCCCTTCATCCCAAAGTAGTCGGAAGACCACTACACATCTTTAAAAATCATCTCTATAATCTCCAAGTTTCATCCCCTAGATTATCAATGGTTGTTGCTGGAGGAGGTGGTGCCAGAGGTGGTGTCAGAGGTGGCAAAGGTAGAGGAGGGTTGGGTGTTGGAGGAGGACGAGGAGGCGATCAAGGACCACCTCCACCTCCTATAATTTTTTCTAAAGTAGCTTCTATGTATACTCCTTGAGTCCTCCCAGTTCCCCTCCATGATTTACCTGAAAACTATATGAAAAACCTGCCGAATTTCACAAGAGAGGGAGACTTAAAAGCCACTGAACACATAAATTTTTTTGATCAATTTGCCGATATCCTTGGCCTTGAGAATGAGGATGTTTATTCAAGACTATCATTTCAAACTTCCGAAGGACAGGTGAGAACTAGGTTCTGAGCGATACCAACACGTTCTATAAGAACATACGATGAGTTAGAAAATGCCTTTCTCAGACAATGGGGAGAGAGGAAAGATCACCTTTATTATTTAACCAAGTTCAGAGCTTTAAGAAAGAAAAATTAAGAAACATTTCTCGAATTCACTCAGATATTTAATAAACTATATAACAAAATTACAGTAGAGGTTAAACCTTCACAACCTACAAGAAAGGTGACTTTCAGAGGGGCTTTTGAGCCCGACTTTGCCTTACTATTGAGGGAAAGGAGATCTGTCGAACTCACAATAATGCAAGACGATAGATGCAGATGTTGTAGATAAATGGTTGAATCTGCTCGAAGGATATTTTTTGGTCCACAATTTTTTCGATAGGGAAAATATCACTTTTTCACTCCTCAAGGTCGTTCCCCATGTTAAAGACTAGTGGGATACTTACTCTGAGCAAAGGTGCATGGAGGAATCTACAATGGTTGTGGTGGACCCTACATGGGATTTCTTCCAATATTCCATTAAATAATAGTACTACCCTATTGGAAGATGCGAGGACCAGTACACCAGATGGACCACCCTACGTCAAGAAAGGGACCAAACAGTACCAGATTTCACGAATATTTTCCATACCCTACGCACCAAATTGGGTATCAAATACTTTGAATGTCATCTTGTGCTCAAATAACATAGATTTTTGCATAGATACATTCAAACAGAAATGGAGTTCCTATACATCGCCTCATTGGGAAAACCCCTCACAGTTTGGATCTGCAAACCCCTCACAGCCGAAGCAGGGCAAAGGCAGCCCCAACCCACATAGAAAGGAACCAAGTCAAGATGGTAGCCCTTGGGACAACCATTCCAATCTGCAACACAAGAAGGGAAATGAAAAGACGAAGGACATAGGAAAATGGTGTGAGTACCATAAAAGTCCTTGGCACAACACCGAAGAATGACACTCCAAGCAGTCCCTTGTGAATGAATTGAAGGCTTTCGAGTCAGAGGATGATTATGATTCTGAGTAAAATACTGAAGGAGGGAAGCGGATTATCGATTTTGAGCCTAGTGCCACTGTATCTATGACCAAAATAACCAGAGGAAGAGGAACGACTCTTTCACTTGTAGATGTGTGTCAAGGAGGATCTGATTCATTTCATTGTCGATAGCGGTAGTTAGAAGAATATGATTTTAGCAAAGGTCATTAAGCATCTGGACCTGCCAACGACAACTCACCCACAACCCTACACCATCGATTGGCTTAGCCAAGGAAGAGATCTTTGTGTCAACCAACAATTTCGTCCTCCCTACGACATCAAGCCTTTCAAAGATGAGGTGTTGTGTGATATTTCTCCCCTTGAAGTTTTTGATGTTATCTTAGGAAAACCATATGTGTGTAAGCATCATGTTGTGTATGAGTCTAGAGCCCACAATTTTATTATTACTTCAGGTAGACAGTTGTAAAGGATCCTAGAGGTAGCATCGCCTACTACTATTTCTTTAATCTCTGTTAAGCAATGCAGTAAGGTCATTTCACAGACCGGGAATTTTATCTTATTTGTGATCCATGATCATAGTAAGCATAAGGTCATTGCCACATTCGTGGCCTCTACACAATGCCTGTCTTTGTAGTAGAATCAAGTGGAAGGGATCGTGGAAGAATACAGAGACATCTTCTCCTCACCTACAGGGGTACCGACACACTGCCAAATCAAGCATCCAATTGATCTGACCCCCTGTTGGTCCCAAGATATGATCACTTTCATGATGGTTATTATACATTTTTTCCACATGTACACATGCGTTTTTCATATTTTAAAGGAGATTTTTAAAGAATTTCATGATAAAATGGTATGAATCCCATAAGGTACATTTAATTCATGTTTAATGATTGAATCAAGTAAAATTCATCATGTTTTATGATTTCTAAGAGCTAATTCATGTTTTTTGGTGTTATAGGGAAAAAACGCACTATGTTTCTAGTTTCGACACTTGATCTGGCACTTGATCCGGCACTCTGTCCAGCACTTCATATTGCACAGAAATGGAAGGCGAGTTGGAAGTTATGGCATTTGTAGCCAGTGTTGGACGAATGAAGAACATGGGTTTTATGTGTCCTTATCTCCTCCAGCTACTGAACTCCATACAACTTAGTTCCAGTTGTCCAAAGAGGGTGATTATTGCCTCGCTCCATTTTGTCAGTTAGGGCATCATTTATTGTAATTTGCCAAAATTAGAAGTGGTTCAACCCTCGTGTGCTCGACCACTTGGTACGTAATCTTACAAATACCACTAGGATGGTCATATGATAGTTAACGAAGTAGCATAAGCATTAGAATTGTTAGAAAATTGATTTTATTCTGTTTTGAGTTTTTACATTGCCAGAATTATGCCAGAACTACGTTTTTGGATTTTTATGGTGAATTTGGCCTGCTAAGTTTGTGGTGTGCTTTTAGAGAGTGACCACGACTTGTTAGGGGGGGGCACCAGCACTCTGGTAACTATATTCATGTTTATTTATGCACTTCTTAATTTAATTACTCTTTTTATTTTCCTGTACATGTATGTTTTTATTATCCTAAATAGTTTGTTGTAGCTTAATTGTTTTAATTGTTTTACAGGTTAGATGTTGATACATATTAGCATGCATTGATTTTATAGACTAGGAAAAGACTTGCAAGTCTCTCTCTCTTAATACTAACCCCATATGCAGTTAGATTATGCTTTCTTTTATGATTTTACAGTTAAGTTTAAAACAAAGTTTAATTAGAATAGAACAGAGTTTGATTTGGGTTTTCTTTTGACAAGGATTGATGGATGGATAGATTTGATTCAAGTTTTTAATCATAGCTTGTTCATCTTATTTTTTTATAAAACTTGTTTAATTAGTTGTTGGTTAATATATATTGTTAATTTACTTTCATAGTTTAATTTCTGTTTTCAATTATTTCCTCATTACAGTTTGAATGGTTAGAGTAGACATAGCCTAGTTTTATTCTACGCAATTTCCTTTCCTAGAATTAAAATGCAATTAAATTTCTTAGTTAAATAATGATGATCTCGTTATGTTGTTGATGGTTTGTACGTGAATATGCAGGGTATTTAACATTATTTTTTTCATGGCTAAGTTTTCATTGGATTGTTTACTCCATACATTTCATTTTGCCATTGAGATTAGTATTGAGCTTATACCATAGGAATTGTCCTTTGTTGTCAAGTGCCATCGAGATATTCTCTGACACTAAAGACATTCACACAACCACCAACATTATATTTGAATTGTCATAGGTTAAAGAATAGTTTTTCTTCTTTCATAGATATAGTTTCTTGCTTTCATAGTTTAGAAAATAGTCTTATTTGCTATTGTAGGATAGATAGACTTTGCTTTGATAGATTAGATAGTAGTTTTCTTATCATAGATTAAGAATTAGTTCTTAATATTTCTTTCTTTCAATAGAATAGATTTCCTTTAATGCATTGCATTGAGCATTTAGTCCAGTTGCCTCTTAGATTTCCTTTAATGCATTAGAAATAGTTTTCCATTAAGCATTTAGTCCACTTGCCTCTTAGGCTAGATAGTTGTTCAATGAGAAGTTTTACTTTGATTGCTTGCAGTATTTAGTTGTCTTTTCTTACCTGTCTTTTTATTTAGTAGGTTAGTTAGGTGCCTTTGTTTACTTGTCTTTTGCTTTAGTAGGTTAGTTAGGTGTCTTTTCTTCTTGTCTATTTTCTTTAATAGGTTAGATAGGTGTTTTTGCTTGCTTTCTTATTTATTTGCTTTCATAGGGTAGTTGCTCATTGAATGTAGGTTGGCAAGTTAAAATAGTTTTCTTTTGTCATTTACTTATTATGCTTAGTAGTTTTCTTTTGCTTATTGTTAAACTAGTTTGCTTTACATAGAGTTTTCATTTGCTTTCTCAATAACTATCCATCGACCCTTGGCCCAAAAGTGCTTAGGTTACCTAGTTTCAATTTTCTCTGTAGGGTTTGCTCATTAGATAGCTTTGCTTGACTAGATTAGCCTTAGGTAGTTTCCTTCCTTAGACTATACTCCTATCATCCTTCTACCTTTGGCATATATTTTTCTACAACTCTAAGTTTACTTACCCTAGGTTGACAATTTAATTAGGGGTTTTTACTGTGTTTTTAGTGCATATAGAACACCCATCATTCTTGGCCCCATTGTCGGGGAGTTGTCTCAAGGTAAGAAGTAATTAGGAATTGTTGGTTGTGGAGCCTGATTACCTTCCTGATTCAGAGGTCTTTTACTTTCAACCATGTTTATACCCCATGAAGTATTTACACCCGAGAAGTATGTACACTCTTCCACACGGGGGAGTGCAAAGGAGGGGTACCCCCTCTGCAAGGTCCGGGGGGGCTATCCCCCTGGATGGGGGAAAGCAGGGGTTCGTGGGAAGCATCCCCAGATGGGGGTTCGGGGGCGAAGCCCCCAAAGGAAAAATTGCCTTGTAAATGTATATTGTAATTTCATTGTAAATCTGGTCCATTCATTATAAGGTTGCAGATCTAATGATAGAGATTATGTTAAGGTTTTTTTCCCTAGAAGGAAACCCTCTTTTATGAGGGAAATGTATTGCGGCTATGGTTGATGGCGAATATTGTATTCTGAGATATGATAATATGAGAGAAAGAAGAGGAAGTTACAACGAGTTTGTTGTAGGTTGTATCCCTTCATATGCTGGATAATAATAAAGGAAGGACCTGGCAATTTCTCTAGTGGACGTAGCCCACACTGGGTGAACCACGTAAATCTATGTCTCTATTGTATTGTGTATATTTTGTGTTTTGTTTCCACATTTGTTTTATTTTCTTACTCCATGGTCCTGTATTTCTAACAACTGGTATCATAGTGAAAGGTAACTCACAGGAAAAGAGGGTTCCTGGTTTGAGTGGGAGAAATGTCAGAAGATGGAAAGTTTAGGGTCGAGAAATTTAACGGTGAAAACTACCAGTTACAAAAGATGTAGATGGAAGACTATTTATATCAGAAGGATCTATTCCTACCATTGGGCGGAATAGTAAAGAAGTCGACGGCTACGAAGGATGAAGAATGGGAGATTCTTGACAGAAAGGCTCTAGGAACGATATGGCTAAGCCTGGTAGCGTCGGTGGATTTCAATATTTCCAAAGAAAAGACAACGAAGGGTTTGATGGACACATTGGCCAAATTGTATGAAAAACCCTCGACGTCCAATAAGGTATTTCTAATGAAAAGATTATTTAATATGAAGATGTTGGAAGGTGGGTCTATTGCAGATCATTTAAATGATTTTAATACGGTTACTAATCAACTAAGTTATGTAAAAGTGGACTTTGATGATGAGGTTAGGGCTCTTGTAATCTTGTGCTCATTGCCAGAAAGCTGGAACGGCTTGGTCATGGTTGTAAGTAACTCTATCTCTGGTTCAAATACTTTAAAATTTGATGATGTTGTTGGTGTTATCCTTAGTGAGGAAATGTGATGGAAAATCATAGGTGAGACATCAGGAAATGCATTGAACATGGAGAACAGGGGAAGACAAAAGGATAGAGGAAAGGGTTTTGAGAACCGTGGGAATTCTAGGAAGGGCAGATCCAAATCCAAACTTGGAAATATAGAGTGTTGGAATTGTGGGAAGAAAGGACATCTAAAGAAACATTGCAAAGCTCTAAAGAAACAAAGAGATGGACAACATGAGAGAAATTAAGAAGCAAATGTAACAGGTGATGTGTTACAAGATGCTTTTATTCTTTCTGTACATAATATTTATGAGTCTTGGGTAGTAGATTTAGGGGCTTCATTTCATGCCACACCCCATAGGAAAAATTTTCTAGATTATGTTCAAGGTGATTTTGGACAGGCTCATTTGGGTGACGATGCACCATGCAAAATTGTTGGAATGGGAAAGGTAAAAATAAAGCAACGCAATGGAAACCAATGGTTGTTGAAAGAGGTATGACATGTTCCAGATTTAAGGAAAAATCTAATTTCAATAGGGTAGTTGGCAAGTGAAGGTTTTATATCCATATTTACAGATAAGATGTGGAAGGTCATCAAAGGATCATTAGTGATAGCGAAAGGAGAGAAGGTAGGTACATTGTATTTATGTACTAGTAATATTGACTCTTCTATCTCTTTAGATTCTACATGAGTGGATACAGCACTATGGCATCATAGGCTTGGACACATGAGTGAGAAGGGGATGCAGATACTTCACAAAATAAATTTGTTGCTAGATCTTAAACAAGTTGATTTGGACTTCTGTGAGCATTGTGTTTATGGAAAACAGAAGAGAGTCAGATTTCTCAGAGTCAGAAAAGAAAAGAAGAGTGAAAGGTTAGAGCTTGTGCATACAGATGTATGGGGACCAACTCAGGTATCATCTCTTGGTTGCACTCACTATTATATTACTTTTATTGATGATGCAACTAGAAAAACTTGGGTTTATTGCATTCGACAAAAATCTGATGTTTTTGATACTTTTAAGAAATGGAAAGCTTTGGTTGAGAATGAGATAGGAAAAATGTTGAAGTATCTCAGATCAGATAATGGAGGTGAATATTGCAGCAAGGAGTTTGATGATTATTGTTCATACCATGGGATTCGTAGAGAGAAGACAGTTCCAAGAACACCACAAGAAAATGGTGTGTCGGAAAGGATGAATAGGACAATCATGGAGCATGCAAGAAATATGAGATTTCATGTTGGTTTGCCCTTACAGTTTTGGGCAGATGTTGTAGATATTGTTGTTTACTTAATAAAAAGAGGACCTTCAATCTCTTTGGATGGTATAATTCCAGAGGAGGAATGGACAGGAAAAAAGATAAACTATTGTTTTTTGAAAACTTTCGGTTGCGAAGCATTTGTCCATATTGATAAAGAAAATAGAACAAAGATTGAGGAAAAATCCAAGAAGTGTACCTTTATTGGATATGGTGTTAATGATTTTGGTTATCGCTTATGGGATTATGAAAATAACAAAATCATTAGGAGTA
>ML787468.1:85566-96495 GCA_009831015.1 Picea engelmannii | reverse complement strand
GCAGCTGGAAAACAAAGGAAGTTGGTGCTTCCAATGAATGTAATTCTTCAAGACATATAAGAAAAAGCTTTCCGTGGTTTTCTCCCGATTTGGGTTTCCACGTAAAACACTGGTGTACTGTGTATGTGTATGATTGTTCATTTTTTCATTGCTTATTTACTCTGCAGTTATTGGATAATAATGCTTCATTGATATAGCACTTAGATTATATGCTTAAAGGGGATTATATTTCTCTATTACTGATTCACCCGCCCTCTTAGTAATCCAACAAAAAATTGGGATGCCTTTATATACCAATTTGCAAACCCTCACTTGACAGTTAAGACCGACAAAAAACCACTTAGCCTAAAAACTATCTCTCCATCCAATCCTCGCTCTCCAAGAACTCCAAACTCCCTTGCACAAACCCTCTCTTTGCCGGAATAATACCAAAATCTTGTTGATATCCCTACTTCTTCATCGGGTAAAAAGACCAAGAGAAAAGACCAAAAGAAGCCCATTGTTGACCCCCCAATGCCTTCACTCTCTCTTGATCCTACACCTAAAACTATTCAAGAAGTAATGAAACAATACTTTCCCACCATTCCTACAAACAAGAGGGGAGCCAATCAATTTGGTAAGGGACCCTTTCAGAAGAGTACTTGGAACACAAGAATCAAGCCTTATGCAAAACCTCCCCCTGCTTCAGATCCGATCCAAGTGTCCTTCGACCTTGAGAGCCCTCATAAGAAACCTAGGGAAGTCTTTGCAGATGGATTAGAGCCACTAAGGAAAACAAAATCAGAACCTACCTCACCTTAACGATCTCCCATCACTCCTACTTCACCCATGCCCAATCTAGATCCTAAAAATGATAGATTGTCCACATCCCTCAAAGTATTTAAGCCTTCCTCAGATATCATCAATTCTGTCCCAACCATAGAGAAGCTACAAAAGAAAACCATCAGCTTCTCCAACAGTTGGAAGAGAGGAAGACAATAGATACACACCTTCATCATGACAATGTAGTCCTTCAAACAAAAGTTGACTCTCTTCAATGATTGTTTGATGAGATGACAAAATCTAACCGCAACCTCAGAGCACAACTGAAGCAACATAAGAGGCACAATGCTAAGTCTACACAGCAAGAAGAAGAGGCTTCCAAAGATGATCCTCCTCAGCAAGCCTAGTCACGAGGGGTAACTTATTTTTGTTTGCAGCAGGACCTGCAAAATCGTAAGTGTGGGGGTAATGTTGGGCCTAGGATATGATCACTTTCATGACGGTTATTATACATTTTTTCCACATGTACATATGCGTTTTTCATATTTTAAAGGAGCTTTTTGAAGAATTTCATGATAAAATGGTATGAACGCCATAAGGTACTTGTAATTCATGTTTAATGATTGAATCAAGTATAATTCATCATGTTTTATGATTTCTAAGAGATAATTCACGTTTTTTGGTGTTACAGGGAAAAAATGCACTATGTTTCTAGTTCTGGCACTTGATCCGGCACTCTGTCCAACACTCTGTATTGCACAGAAATGGAAGGCGAGTTGGCGATTATGGCATTGGTGGCCAGTGTTCGGTGAATTGGGAACATGGGTTTTGTTTTTCCTTATCTCCTCCAGCTACTGAATTCTAGACAACTCAATTTCAGTTGTCCAAAGAGGGCAATTATTGGCTCGCTCTGTTTTGTCAGTTAGGGCATCATTTATTGTAATTTTCCGAAATTAGAAGTGGTTGGACCCTCCTGTGGTCGACCAATTGTTATGTAAGCTTATAAATACTAGTAGGATGGTCAAATGATAGTTAACCAAGTAGCATAAGAATTAGAATTGTCAGAAAAATGATTTTACTTTGTTTTGAGTTTTTACATTGCCAGAATTATGCCAGAATTGTGTTTTTGGATTTTTATGGTGAATTCAGCCCGATGAGTTCGTGGTGTTCTTTTAGAGAGTAACCACAACTTGCTGGGGGGGGAACCAGCAGTCTGGTAACTGTCTTCATGTTTATTTATGAAATTCTTAATTTAATTACTCTTTTTATTTTCCTGTACATGTATGTTTTTATTATGCTAACTAGTTGGTTGTAGCTTAATTGTTTTAATTGTTTTGTAGGTTAGATGTTAATGCATATTAGCATGCATTGATTTTATAGACTAGGAAAAGACTTGCAAGTATCTCTCTCTTAATACTAAACCCATATGCAGTTAGATTATGCTTTCTTTTATGATTTTACAATGAAGTTTAAAACAGAGTTTAATTAGAATAGAACAGAGTTTGATTTGGGTTTTCTTTTGACAAGGATTGATGGATGGATAGATTTGATTCAAGTTTTTAATCATAGCTTGCTTATCTTATTTTTATATAAAACTTTTTTAATTAGTTTTTAGTTAATATAGATTGTTAATTTACTTTCATAGTTTAATTTATGTTTTCAATTATTTCCTCATTGCAGTTTGAATGGTTAGAGTAGACATATCCTAGTTTTATTCTATGCAATTTCCTTTCCTAGAATTAAAATGCAATTAAATTTCTTAGTTAAATAATGATGATCTCGTTATGTTGTTGATGGTTTATACATGCATATGCATGGTATTTAACATTATTTTTGTCATGGATAAGTTTTCATTGGATTGTTTACTCCATACCTTTCATTTTGCCATTGAGATTAGTATTGAGCTTATACCATTGGAATTGTCCTTTGTTGTCAAGTGCCATCAAGATATTATCGGACACCGAAGACATTCACACAACCACCAACATTATATTTGAATCGCCATATGTTAAAGAATAGTTTTTATGCTTTCATATATATAGTTTCTTGCTTTCATAGTTTAGAAAATAGTTTTATTTGTTGTTGTAGGATAGATAGACTTTGCTTTGATAGATTAGATAGTAGTTTGTTGATCATAGATTAAGAATTAGTTGTTAATATTTCTTGCTTTCAATAGAATAGATTTCCTTTCATGCATTGCATTGAGAATTTAGTCCAGTTGCCTCTTAGATTTCCTTTCACGCATTAGAAATAGTTTTGCATTAAGAATTTAGTCCACTCGCCTCTTAGGCTAGATAGTTGTTCAATGAGAAGTTTTACTTTGATTGCTTGCAGTAGTTAGTTGTCTTTTCTTACTTGTATTTTCCTTTAGTAGGTTAGTTAGGTGCCTTTGTTTACTTGTCTTTTTCTTTAGTAGGTTAGTTAGGTGTCTTTGTTGCTTGTCTATTTGCTTTAATAGGTTAGATAGGTGTTTTTTCTTACTTCCTTATTTATTTGCTTTCATCGGGTAGTTTCTCATTGAATGTAGGTTGGGAAGTTAAAATAGTTTTCTTTTGTCATTTACTTATTATGCTTAGTAGTTTGTTTTTGCTTATTGTTAAACTAGTTTTATTTGCATAGAGTTTTCATTTTCTTTCTTAGGAACTATCCATCGACCCTTGGCCCAAAAGTACTTAGGTTACCTAGTTTCAATTTGCTTAGTAGGGTTTTCTCATTAGATAGATTTTCTTGATTAGATTAGCCTTAGATAACTGCCTTCCTTAGTTAGATTATACTCCTACCAGCCTTCTACCTTTGGAATATATTTTGCTACAACTTTAAGTTTACTTACCTGGGGTTGACAATTTCATTAAGGATTTTTACTGTGCTTTTAGTGCATATAGAACACTCATCACTCCCGACGCACCTCTACCTAATGGACCAGTCTATCGAAACTCACTGATGGAGAATGAAAAATCAGGTGTCAGATCCGAGAGATTCTTCAAAAGGGTCACATCAGACCCAGATCCTCCCCTTTTAAAAGCTTGATTGTACTGGTGTAGAAGAAGGACGGTACTTGGTGACTCTACATTTATTACAAATCCTTAAACAAAATCACAGTCAGAAATTGCTACCTCATTCCCAAGATTGATGACCTTCTTAACCAACTCAAAGGGGAAAATTTCTTCAACAATATTTACCTAAAGTATGGCTACCACTAGGTTCCCATCGAACCAACTGATGTATGGAAGACAACCTTCAAGTCTAAACAAGGTCTCTACGAATGGATATTCATGCCCTGTGGCTTAACAAATGTACCAACCACTTTCATAAGATTGATGGATGATTTATTGATACCCTTCACCAAATCCTTTGTGGTAGTATATTTGGATGACATCCTCATCTTCAGCAGAACGTGGGAGAAGCACATGCGGCATATTCAATAGGTTTTGAGCACTCTACGGAAGCACAAGCTTTATGCCAACTTGGAAAAATGATCTTTTGGCATAATACTTGGGCTACACTGTTGATGAGCATGGGGTGCATGTTGATCTAGCTAAGATACAAGTCATTCGTGACTGGCCAACCCTGAACACACTGCCCAAGTTTTCGGGCTTTTTTGGACTAGCCAAATTCTACCGACGGTTTGTGTTGGGATTCTCCCATATTGCATGGGCCTTCATCCAAGTGACCAAGGGTGGTGGTAGGGCTAAGTTCATCTAGGGGAATGAGAAACAACAAACATTCAATGATCTAAAGCATCGCGTGTGCTCAACTCGAGTATTCTCCTTGCCTGATCTGCAACAACCATTCGAGATTGAGATTGATGCATCTAACTATGTTGTGGGCACAGTTCTCACTCAGTATAGGAATCCAATGGCATACCATAGTGAGACATTCTCTGATACTATCCGGAAACACCCCACCTATGACAACGAAATGTATTACATTGTACAAGCATGTCATCAATGGAAGCATTACATTCTGGGGAAAGAGAAGATCATACACACTGATCACAAGCCTCTACAGTTCATACAGACACATGAGAAATTGCATAACGAACTCCATCAAAATATTTCCACCTACCTGCAGCAATTCCATATCAACATAAAGTATAATACATGTATCTCCAATTTTGTTCTTGACTACCTCATTCAGCCTCTTGTGGCTACACTCACCACTGTGCTCCATTCTTGTCGACATGAAGCATCTGAGTGGCCCCAACTTTATCAGCAAGATCTGGACTTCGCCACCACCTATCAGCTCTTGGGTACAAGAGAAACTATCACTGATTTTCACATTTAGGACAGACTCTTATGCCACCTGAGCCATCTCTGTATTCCTACAAGTGAGCATGCAAAGCTGATTTGGGAATCCCACTACAGTCGGTGGCAGGACATTTTGGCGTAGAGAAAATTGTGGTCATTCTTCAGAAACATTTTTATTGGCCAAAACTTTGATAAGGAATCAATAAGTATATCAAATATTTCACTTCATGTTCCATTTCCAAGCCAGCCATCAAGAAGCAAGGCTTATACACCCCTCTTCCTAGTCCCAAGAAGCCTTAGGAATCCATCTCAATGGATTACATGTCCGACTTGTCATCCAACAGTCAAGAAAATGATTGTGTGTTTGTGGTCATTGATCAATTTTCAAATATGGTTGTTGGCACTTGACCAAGTTTTGGAGATCCTTGGTCATGTTTTGGGACTTCGACAGGCTAGTCAAAGGCAGAGCACAGGTTGAAGTGGAGATCGCAGAATCTCGGCCCATTTTTAGGGAAGTTTTTTGGATTAGGGTTTATGTAACGGGTATGCATTATTATCCCATGTGTTTACCCATGCATAGGACCATTTTGTAATGTATAAATAGGTATCTAGGTGATGTAGGAAGACGCAAATGTGCTAAGTGTGAATAGTTGTGGATGCTTTGTGCATGCTATGTGTAAAGAACTTGCAGAGCTAAGTGCAAGTGATTGTAAGAAGATTATGTATAGACAATAAGAAGGCTTTCTGTTTAAACCTATCTCGGGGAAGGAGGATCTGGTGAGGTCCATGTAGATCTCTTGTCCTATGCGGAGTGGGTTCTGAGGCTTTGTGCATGTAAGGAGATTGACAGAAGATAATAAATAAGATGAAAAGTTAGTGGATGTAGCCCCATACTGGGGTGAACCACGTATATCCTGTGTTATGGTTGCATTGTGCATTATGGTTGTATGTTAGTGATGTGATTTATGCTTAGTGTCAATATCTTTATGTATAATGCATCTGGTATAATAGCTTAGTTTTTGGTAAGGTGAATGAATGTTAGATCTAATGTTTTTCCATATGCTAAGTGCTTAGATGTGTTAGATCTGGTTGAATACTGTGTTGTTCTATAATTAGGGTTTGGATCTGCGATGTGAATAAAGGTTAAGTACCGATGAATGTTAACTGCTAAGTGCCTTGTTAAGTGGTATAATCACAGATCCGTGTCCCAGGTAGGTTGCATACATTTGAGTCCTACAACAACCCCTACCTCTACCTTGGGTGAGTCTTCATTTTCTTTGTAGGTGTTGTCGAAAGGGTTGGTAGTTAGGGTTTTGTTGGTGCATTGTTGAAGTGTTGAACACTAGGTCTACCCTGACCTAACAAATAGTTTCATTGTCAGGACCTGAAACTGTGATTGTTGGGAACTGAAGAAAAGAAATATCTGTGCATAGATCTATTGCTTTATTGTGCAGCATTGACTTGCAAAGCTCTATGCTGAGAAGATAATACTGATCTGAAGAAAAGAAGTAAGATATTGAAGATTTTTTCTCTGAGAAAGGTAATATAAGTGAAACTTTTTGTTTCGAAAGAATGGATCTAGGTATGTTTGATAAATTTTGTCATAATGTAAAAACTAGGGCATAGTTAAAAGAAAGAAGATTCGATATGAATAGATCTAATAATAATGAAAGGCATGTTATCCATATGCATAGAAAGAATGTTTGGACTAACAAATGAATGCGAGATCCTAGAAATATTTTTTTGCAGGTTAGTTACTGTGATCCCAGTGCACCGTACAGGAAAGGTTTGGGATCATTTAAGAGAAAGAGAGGATTAACCCTTTGTTACAGTTGCAGAAGACTAGGACATCTTGCTAAGGAATACCCTGGTAGAATCCCTAGTTGGTTTTGTTGTAAATCTATGGACCATAAAGTTTTGGATTGTCCTAGAATGATTGCTAAAGATGAAAACATGAATATGAAACAAGAAAATTATGAGATAAGCCAAGAGACTAAGGATATGATAGAACCCCAGAAAGATATAGAGACTGTATTAATATAGATGAAAGAAACCTTGAATGATCACAGAAATATCAACTTATCAGAGGTCTTAAAAGAGAAAGAGTACATAGAAACAAGAATAGGAGACTTCGACATAGACTGTATCCTGGATGAGGAAACACAGGTGAATATCATGACAGAGAGAAATTGGGAAATTTTGGGAAAGCCTGCTATGGTTCCTTCATTAGGAGGATGATCTAAAAATGATAAAGATTTGTATTCTTGAAAATATTTGCAAGTTTTAATTCAAGTGTTCTTATGAAAATGGATCAATTTTGCAAACACAACTTTTATAGAAATTACACATTCAAGATGCATATAATTAGCAACAAATAACAGTGAACATAAAACACATAAAACAACAAATGATAAAGGAGTTCACCCCTCTCCTGGGCTACATCTCCTGGTCCAGCTTCCAATGGATCTTTTGTATTATTCGATCAAAGTGATAAAATATGTTCTTTACAATGCTCAAAATGCCAAATAGATGGTTCCAATGGCTTCAAAATGTCCAAAAACCCCTAGCTAGGCTTTTTCGGCACCTCGTTTGGCCAAAAATTGAAGAAGATAGGCTTCATGGAAGTTCCCCTTCAAACTTGTTGTCTCTAGATCGCCAAAATGCACCTCTGCATCCTCAACCACAAAATGGTGTTAACTGTAGGACGATTAGGACGTGCCTAGCCCCTAACCGCCAAAACCGTGGACATATGGGTCCATGTGACCGCACGCTCATACAAAAAGGGGCCAAGGGTTTAAAACATATGGTAACAGTCGGAATGCATGCATGCCAGTGGTTACATGGCATATATATATGACCGGGGGCCAAGGCTTAGCCCTAGCTCGGACCGTGCCCCCCATATCAAAACATTGCAATTCAAATAAATTTTTAAACATATATATGTTAAGAACCATAGGTGGGCGCGCCGGTTGGGTGGCCCTTCCCAAAGCTCTTCCCCTTGCCCAAAGGTCATGGGGTCGAGTCCTTCTGACTACATAAGTTTTAAACCACTGTCTAGGTGACACGTGGTAGCCATTGATTGGGCCACGTGTCGAATGCCAATTCGTCCACAAGACTGCCAACCAACATCTGCCACATGTCGTATGGCCCTGCCACATGTCATACAACCCTGCCACGTCAGCATCTGTACGGACTGTACGGACTGTATGGACTGTATGGTGTCTTCATGCAGTTCTGTAAGATATTCTGGGGAGAAATCATCTATAGAAGGAATCTGAACATGTTCTCCTTGATCATCAATCAAAGGAGGCTCATACAATTTCAAATTCTCAACATTAACAACTGCATACATTTTCATATAAGGAGGCAAATCTAAATAGAAGGCATTGTTACCAATCTTGTCAAGAATCTTGAGAGGACCATATCAAACTGGTTTCAGTTTTTTACCTTCTCCTTTAAGCCTCTCCTTACTAATGTAAAGCCAAAATTCATCTCCAACTTGGAAACTGTGATCAACATGATGCTTGTCATGTCTTTTCTTGTACTTGGCTTGACTCTTTTCCAACTGCTCTTGTACCATTTGTTGTATCAACTGAATTTGTTCAATAAACTTTTCTTCCCTATCAATGTCATATTCACCATCAATAGCAATATCCTTCCCAAAGATAAATCTAAAGGATATTTGGGCAAATAGCCAAAACATGCTTCAAATGGCGATGTTTGAGTTGAAGAGTGCTTAGCTCAATTGTAAGCATGTTGAATGTAGTGTAAATGCCCATCCCAAAGTTTAGGATGCTTGCTGCAATAACCACGAAGAAGATGCACCATTTTTCTATTTACCACTTCTGTTTGACCATCGGTTTGCATATGAAAAGCTATACTCTTTTTTATTTTGGTGTCCATGAGTGCCCATAAACTCGACCAAAAGCTTCCAATAAATCGAGAATCTAGATCAGAAATAATAGATTTAGGCAATCCAAAATGTACCCAAACATTTTGAAAGAACATTTGTTCCATTTTCTCAGCTATAACCTGCTTCTTACAAGGCATCAAAATACACATTTTTCTAAATCGATCAACCACAACATAAAGATAATCATGATTTCTTTTATACATAGGTAGAACTCCTACAAAGTCCATAGAAATACTTTCCTAAGGACGAGAAGGAACTGGAAGTGGAGTATACAAACCCAACTTTTTTTTGCTAAGTTTTCTTGTGGCACATAACGAACATCCTCGAACATATCTTGAAACACTTTCATTCATTTTAGGCCAATAGAAGTACCTTTGCAAATTAGCCACCGTCTTGCCTACACCAAAGTGACCAGCAATAAGAGAAGAAGGGGCTTCTCTTATTATGTTGTTTCTTTCACCATGTGGAATACATAGCTTTCCAAGATGATACAAAACATTATCATGCACATGGTAATCCAATTCCTCAACATGGTTAGAATGACACAAAGTTGCATATACTTCTTTAAAATCAGCATCTAAAGCATATTGCTCAACATAACTCTCATGCCTAATAGGACTATGCTTAAGAATAACTAAAGCACTAATAATAGGCCTTGAAAGCATATCATCAACTTTGTTATAAATTCCCTTCTTATACCTTATGACCAAGTGGAATTGTTGTAGAAAACCCATCCATCTGAAGTGTCTTTCTTGTTGTAGCCTTGTTTGTGATTGTAAGTATTGCAGTGGTTGATGATCTGTGTGGACAATGGTTTCTTTCCCAAACAAATGATGTTTCCATTTTTTCACACTTTGTACCAATGCATACAACTCCTTATCATAAGTAGGATAGTTAATCATGGCACCATTAAAAGTTTCAGAATGCAAACAAATGGGCTTACCATGTTGTAACAAGACTGCTCCCATTGCATAATTGCTTGCATCAGTTTGGATTTCAAAAGGTTGCCTCAAATTCGGAAGTGCAAGAACTGGTGCTGAACTGATTCTCTCCTTCAAAGTATCAAAATCCTTTTGTTTCTTGCCTCCCCATTGAAAAACTTGCTTGACACTTGTCACTGCATGTAATGGAGCTGCAATGGAAGAAAAGTTAGCAATAAACTTTCTCCAATATTGGGTTGCTCCCAAAAAAATTCTTACCTCTATCAACTTGTTGGGCTTGGACCATTCCAATATAAATTTGACCTTGGAAGGATCAATTTTCAATTCACCTCCACCAACAATATGCCCCAAGTAGATAAGTGAAGTTTTTCCAAACTTACATTTGTACATCTTCAAAAACAACTTTTCTTTTCTCAAAACATCCAAAACTTGCTTCACATGCTTAACATGCTCTTCACGAGATTTGCTAAAAATCAAAATGTCATCCAAGTAGACAATAACACAATCATCAAGAAAAGGCCTTAAGACATCATTCATAACTCTGATGAAAGTAGCAGGTGCATTGCAGAGTCCAAAAGGCATTACCATCCACTCAAACAAACCTTGCTTTGTTTTGAAAGCTGTCTTCCATGTGTCTCCTTCGGCAATCCTTCTCTGATGATATCCGCTTCTCAAATCCAACTTAGTAAAATACTTAGCATCTTTCAATTGATCAAGCAAATCATCAATTCCAAGAAGAGGATAGCGATTCTTTACCGTAATATTGTTCAAGGCCCTGAAATCAACACACATACGCCATGTACCATCTTTCTTTGGCACTAACACAATTGGAGATCCACATGGGGATGTGCTTGGCACTATGACCCCTTTGTCAAGCAACTCTTGGATTTGTTTTTTGATTTCATCATTCTCCATGACTGACGTCCTGTACATACCAATGTTTGGAAGAGGACAATCTTGTTGCAATTGAATTTCATGTTGGATACCCCTTCTTGGAGGTAATCCCTTTGGTTCCTGAAACATCTCATCATATTGATTAACAACCTCATATAGATCAGATTTCAAC
>ML787468.1:54576-79323 GCA_009831015.1 Picea engelmannii | reverse complement strand
AAGGTTCCAAGAATGCCATCAATGACAAACCAAATCGTATGAGATACAAACCATCATTATCGATTAGCATATGATCCATATTATTACCAATATAGAAAGCATTAACGATTTCACACATCACTGTATCCATAGAATCCAATCACGGTTCTTCTTCGTTATGTTTCAAATAATCCACAAGTGAATTCATAACTGTAATTGCCTAATTTAAAATCACAACAGCAGATCGATATCATTCTATTAAAAACACGATACATGAATTGCTTCTAATGTAATCGGACTAACTCCACAAATATCGATTCAACAGTCTTCACGTTAGATCACTCCATTGTCGTCAAACAGGGTTTTGACAGAGTCATCAAACGAGACATTTAATTATAGAAACAAATCAAAAGATTTAATACAATCAACCCATTCCTGTAATCGAATCAAACACTCGTTATCATCGAAATACAACTCACATCATAACGGTTGTTATCCATTCAAAATTTGATCATGAAACAAATGACATACGAATCGGTCTCAACATAGAAATTATAATTAACACAGTTAACCAATTGGCTCATGGTATCGCGCAAGATATAATCAAATCGAACAGAGATATCGTTTGTGTTCCAAGAATAGAAAAAACATTAAATTCAAATTCGATTATGGTCAATCAAACTAAATTTAATCACAACCAATCCAGAAATTGATAAAACTTATGCATGACAGAGCAAGACAACTATATAAACAGAGCTTATGAAGACGTTGTATAAAAGAGGGAAAATTATACCATTACAGTTGTTGAAGCTATGTCAATTTCAAATTGACAATTGCAGTAGCAGACTCAATGTTTTTGAACAAGATTGATCCAGCAGTCCATTGATTTTTATCATTAGGCTGCCCCTTAGCATTCTGACCAGTGAACTTTTCCACTTGGTTTTCCAAGTCATGAATTTTGGATTGTAGTTTTGGAACGTCTAAATAGTATCTCTCTAACCACAGTCCACACTGGTCGCAGGGTGAAGCAACCTTTTGAGCAGAAGGGGGTTTTGATGATTCCCTAAGGGTTTCATGAGGTGGCTTGATACCAGGGAAATCAGAGTTATCCCGCAGACAAGGAGGCAAGTTATCAACGAAATCGTAAAGAGGTTCGTCACCACAGAAGCCCTCTTCGGCGAGAAAATGCTCAATGCTCGAATCAGAGTCCTCACTGACCATGACAGGCTCTGTTTTGGCAGGAGGCTTGGACTTATTTCTCTCCATGTGAGAGACCATCCTTGCATTTTTCTTGTTCTTAGTATTAGCAGCAGTCTTCGCTCTAGCCTTTGTAGTTATGGGCTTAGCAACTTTAGTCACAGCCATAGGCGAATTCACAGGTGAGTCGGGTTTAGGTTTGGGTAGTAAAACACTGTAGGGTACAGGGGTAGACTTACTTTCGGATACCACAGGCTTATCGACCTGTGGAGGGTTTGATTCCTCAAAACCATTACAGTTGAGAAAATTGGACCAAGAATCTCGACGTAACCCCAATTCATAAACAACCAACATTTTAATCAACCCAACATGAAAGAGGCTAGTATCAGCCTGACTTTGCTTGTACTTCTTATCCATTTTGAATAAACTTCGGTGCAAATAATGCGGCATGCTAAGCTCGAAACCCATAAATATCATTAACAAACGTAGATGAAACAGGAAAACAAATCCATACTTGCCTTCACAAGTAACGAATTGCTTGAGAATCATCAAGAGATCATACCAGTGGGGTTTCAACATCTTCGCAGGTAAACCTCTGTTGCACGACCTCACTGTCCGAGACCGAAACAACGGTGTCCACGGGACATCGTTTACTTTGTAGCTTTTGGACCATCTTTGTCCCTTGACAGGCAGACTAGTTGCCAGGCTAAGAGATTGTTCGGTGATTTCAAGCTGGACATCTCCCACTTTGGCTCGGCAACCATCAAATGACAGTGCGAATTGCCGAGCAACAGCGATATTAAAACCATCGAACTTCCTTATAAACGAAAGCCACCTAAATTCTTCAAGGTCGCTGTATGCACCATCGAATGTTAACAGCGCTTGGCATCTATTAGGTTCGGCCCTCACAACAGGAGCCATAACCTCTGTTCATGGTAGGGTTCACACCGAATGAACAATGCACAGAGTGAAAAGGATAGGGTTTCAGTAGTTTGAATGCACGACGAGACCGAAATCAACTCCATGCATGCGAAGGTGGTGGGATTACCATCGCCACGCATTGCATTAATGACCTGTACAGAGCTGTTAAAACCATAATCATTTAAACAGATGCATCAACCAGCGAATGGTTGAATCACCACTCCTACGTGCCATTCATCCGATTCAGAACCAACACCTCATATGATAATAATGCGCCAAGTGTTAAGTTTAAAATAAACACAGTACCAGCATTAACTATCGATCCAACGTGCCAATTCCATCGTTTAATCAATCGCTTAATCACAGGGTTTTACTGCTAACACATAGCTCGGGACTTATGAAACATTCAACATATAATCCAACTTTGCAAACATAGTATGTCAAGTATCGATTTGTAAAGTCGAATATGATTAACTCATGCGCCTTGAACCATTGCTATCATACCTTATAAACTTGTCCATGTATTTGGTGCATATTGTATATGTTTGTATTCCAAAGTCTTAGAACCATGCAATCAAAATTTCTTCATATAATAATCGAGTGAAAGTCCAAAAATAAGGATAAAAACAATATGACCAAATCCATTATAATTTTCATAAGATAAGAACAAGACCAATAACTTTTATGCCCAAAGGTTTAACAATGAAATATCCAAATGCGCAATCAAGGTAAGATAATGCTCAAGAACATAAGTTCGATAAAAACCTTTAGCAGTCATGTGATAAACCAGTGATCAAGTATCTTTCAGCAAATCAACCAAAGACGACGAAAACCTTAGCGACGAAAGAGGTGTTTTCACACTTGCAGTTGTGAAAACTGAGTCAAAATTGAATCGTAATGGTCACAAAAATGAGACGAACGTCTAAAAGCACAATGCGACAATGATTTGTCGTAATACGACAAGGGGTGTAGGCATCTTTTTGAGAGCAATCAAAAAAAAATTGGGTTGGCTGCCAACACACCCCTAACCCTTCTTTTATAGGCTAGAAGAAGCTAGGTATTTGGTCGAACTTTTGTCCATGCATGGCCGAAAGGTTTAGTTAACTCACCCAAATCTGTGTGTTCCGTCAGCAACCTTCTTTTTTTTGTGCTTTTGTAGGTACACACGGGCTGTATTGGGTCAGCTAGTGTGTACACACATGCAGTAATGGATTAGGGCACGTGGGCCTTTATAAAAGGGGTTTTTAAGAAGAGTTGTTCAGCAGTGTTTTGCAAAAGAAGGAATCTGAGATGGCCTGATGCCAAGTAAGCATGTCTGGTGAAAATTAGGGTTATAAAAGATGCCCCCTAATGTGTGAGGTCAAAAGAGCATCAAATGGCCGAAATACATTAACAATCTTCACTAAACAAGTGAGCCCAGGGACCAGAAATCAGGAGGTGTCGTCTGCATAATAATAATTGTCTCACTGAGGTAGGCATATCCATTCTCGGGATAAAATGAAATCATGGCTACCAATCAAATACACTGTAGATCCATGTCATATAAATATATAAAGTGTATCCGCGAAAAATACACAGCGGAGCTAAATCTCGAAGTCAAAAATATATATGTGTAGAGTATCCATCTTCTTAGAGGATGATAAGGCTTGATGGTTGGAGATGAGGTCTTCAGAGCTCGAGCAACAACTTCAAAATCTTCAAAACTTGGGTAGGAGTGTAATATGAGTGTATGAATTCACTACCTAGAGGTCTTTGACGGCTCGTCGGTCATGGACTAGAGAATCTTTATGATCAGACTGAAGGCTTCATTGGTTTCGAACAAAGACTTGATTGGACGTTCATGATGGCCAGGTATGAGGGCAACAGACAAACTGCAGAGGGGCCGACTCAGGCTTGGTAAAAACTTCCCTTGGACAATAGCATTACAAATGATGAGACTCAGGCAGCATGGCATTAACATAAGTTTACGAGGCAGGAGGCAACACAAACTCTCCATATGTTTGGAAGAATAACCAAATGGAGGAGGACATAGCTCTATGTAGTGAGAACAACTTCCTAAGGTCATATTAAATCCTATAGTTTTACAAACAGACATATGTGCTTTATCCAAGGGTGACTCATTATGATGCCAATAAAGAAAACACTTTTCCCTTCCTCTTTTTGGGGTATATTTGATTTTTTTTTTTTTTTCAATAATTTTGGAAAAATAATAAAATAAGGTTACGTTACAAAGGAGGAACGAGTGTTGCAAACATACAAGTTCAGGGCACAGGGACAAGACTGATGTTCAAAGTAAGGACACTCGGGAAAAATCCTCCAGGGGCTAAAGGTGTCAAGACGTAGAGGCAAAGTGCTACAGGGCTTGCGTATAAGGCATGCTTTAGATGGTTCAGTTGAGAGAAACCTGGAGATGACATTAGGCCAAAGATGGGGGTATGCAAATGCGATTAATACAACACACAATGGTAACATCCTTCGATGTGAATTTAACGAGCCTAGAGAAGTTAAGCTCAGTGGTTTTTCATATTTAGAGAGTCTAAAAAAACGTAAAAGGCGACTCTAGTGGGGTACCCTTTTTCGAAGGTAGTCTAGTCGGTTCGAAAAAGGGATAAACTAGCACTAACAAGATGTCTATTCAAAACCATTTTAACGAGTGTGATAAAGACAAGATCACTCAACAATTTTTTCATTTTTAAGGAGTCTGAAAAAAGCCTAACTATTGACTCCGTGAGGAATGTTCTTCTGGACCAGTTTAACGAGTGTGAAAGAATAAGGTCACTCAACAATATTTTCAATTTTAGGAAGTCTGAAAAGAGCTTAACTATGGACTCCATGAGGGTTCCTTTTTCGTACATTTAGTCCCTCAGGCTCGAAAAAGGGTTAAAATGAGACCTGAGAGTACTCTTCTAGAGAACTGAAGTTCCTTAGAGTATACCTTTGTTCATACAGTTGATCATCCAGATCGAAAAAGGTGTAAACTACCGTCGGACAGATGTGACTTCAAATTTCAGTTTAACGAGTGTGAAAGGCCACAAGATCGCTCAACAATCTTTTCATGTTTAGAGGGTCTGAAAAGGGGCTTAAAATATGACCCGTTATGTTTTTTGGGAGTCTCGACGGTGAGGTCAAAAGTGAAAAGGAATCATGCAAATGAGGCTCAAACTCGTAATCAGGAAAAAAAACAAGGACTCACGATCCTACATTCATTAGTGACAGCATGGACACCATAACGCAACCAGTATCTACCTAGGGCATCCATGTTCCGGTAAGCTCTACCACCAAATTGAAACACTTCTAAAGTAGCAACGATGGTTTCATGTCGCAACCTGATAGGATTGATCCTATGGAAAAGGGATAAAGACAACGAGATACAAAAGTCAGGGTGTAAACCTAACCTACATGCTCAAGTTGATCATCTAAGGTTTTTCCACGGACCCTTAAAAAGTTACCCAAAACTCCAAAAAAATGTCATGTTACCCGATCATACCCTTCCAACGCAACTCCTGAATCACTCTAAATGGTTTTTGGTTTAAAGAAAATGATAAGGGGAGCCAAAAAAGTTACAAGAAGAGGCCAAAAAGTCTATAAATAGAAGTTGGCAACTCATTATCACCATTTCTAATTTGGAAATTGACTCTGGAGCAAAAAACCCCCTTTGATAAAAGCGGTGATTCTGGGAGCTACAGTGGACGAAACGACCATCTGTTTGGACCAAGTAAGTATAAACTCTCTCCTCTTGCCATTTAAATCTTTATTTATGTTTTTGGTTTCAAGTTTTTAGGGGGTGTCGACCTTCAAAAGGTCGGCCCTAGGTCCACGCAGGTTTTCTTATGATAGGTCGCATGTACATTCAGGAAGAGGAAAACTGCACGCGTGTACACACAACTGTCATCATTACAACCCTCGTGGACCCCCTTATTAATGAAAAAAATTTAAAAAAACAAGGGTTGACCCTCCTGAACTTGGTGTTTTGCAGGATGTACGTTCACTGGAGGGAAAGAGAGCATGAGGAGGTTAGTGAGTTGGTCAAGGAAGATTCCAATGTTGTTGCTGCCTTAATGCAATGTGGGCTGCTCAAGTTCTTCCTATGTCATTTTATGCGGGCACAACCTAGGATACTGAATGCCTTGGTTGATTGTTGGCATCACAACACAGAGGCCTTTATGTTAGAGGGGAAGTCACTAGTTCCCACGACAGAGGACATATATTTTTTTACGGGCCTCTCCAGGAGAGGGGAACCAGTCAATTTCTGGACATTTCCTTCGGGGCCTCATAACATATCGGAATAGATAGGACTTTATTGTGAGTCTGGTATAGACCGATCGAGATCACAGGTGCCCATAAGCATGATCATGGACTTATCACTATAGGCGATTGTGTTGCTTATTTGGTGGATGACTGGTTTTGTGGCTCTACATCAGGCGTCCTGTGCACAGATTAACTGTGCAATCCAGTGCTTAAATGCACAAATATTTGACTGGAGAACTGCACTGCTATATTGTATGAAGAGACAACTAACAGATTGTTGGTCGTGGATGCAGAGGAACTTCGGGTTTAGAATGATTCTATGCTCTTTCTTATTTGAAATATTTTTGAGATTCAGTCCTCAAGTGGTGGTATGAGGACATTAGGCCTCTCTTCCTGTGGTTTGCAGATGGCCAGTGTTACTGCCACGATAGGGTGGTGGAAGGACCAATGAGTCCTTTGATGATGATTTCTTCTCTTGGTTGTCATGACAGATCCCAATCATAGAGGATTACCCTTATGCTCAGATTGATTTCTCGAGAGATCCTGAGATACCAGTACCTCCTGGTGAGGAGCAAGGAGAGATGGGTAAGTTTTCATCGTTGTTTTGTTTGTTTGTTTGTTTTTTTGAAACATATGTAATTTTTATGTTGTTTATTTTTTATATATCATTTTTTTTATACCAGAGTATTTGACGGATATGTGTCTATTGTGTACAGATGTGGGACCAGTGCGACCTGTTGATTATGCGAGGAACAAGCATCGTCCTCGACCAGGGGCCGCACCTGCCACCGCAGAGGGACCAACAGTAGCAGGAGAGCTTCCAGCCCGTGAGGCTGAGAGGGTTTTGAGACGAGTCGAGTGAAACTTTATCTCCCTCACCCGCACAGTCCCTATGGCAGAGATTGAGGATCTGCCACCATTTATGTAGCCTCATGTAGTGGGGGCACCATGGACATGGGTCTGATTGTTTCGACGTTTGGAAAATGCTATTGATAATTACAATAGGGCCCACAGGCCCTAACCTTAGTTAGTCTATACTTTTCACATGCTGAGAGCACTACTTGTATATATTTTTTGAGGGCATAAGCCTCATGACTCGTTACTGGTAATACTTTTGAGGCACTTGCGTCCACCTATGTACTCTGGTGATTATGATACTATATATGGATTTTTATGTCTTTTTGTGTCTTATGGATCATATTTTCCTTTAAAAATGTATTTACATGTTTATGTGTATGTCCTTTCATATGTGTGTGAGATGCCAATCTAAAATTTGATTAGCTAGAGTATCTGTAATTTGGTTTAATCTCCTAGGAACATGAAAATATTTAATATAATCAAAGCCTCATTCTAAGAGACGTACCCTAAGGAATCATTGGTGTAAAGTCGGATCATGAACATGGTAGACTCTATTTAACTGAGACACAACCAGCTGAACGTCTAGATATACCCGAAAATGAGAGATACCAAATGACAGGGCGTCACGAAGCAACTCAATAACTGCACTATACTCGGTGACATTTTTTGTGGTGTTACCTAAGCATATACCTCTGGAAGATAATAACTGGCCTGGAGGTGTAAAAATTACCCAAGCTACAGAGGCAAGCCTCCGAGTGTGTCGTCTAGCACCGTCTGTGTACCCAATGAACACCTTGGATTCACTTGACATCTACCACAGTGACGAAAGATAACATCAAGAATCACACATCCATAATACTAAAAGAAACTAGAAAGTAATAGTACAAAGACTATACATATGTTACAAAAAGTTACCCATGGTGACCTACCTATGAGTAATACTTCTTGAGGTAGAGCCCATTTCTAGGCTCTGCCAAAGCATTTCCCTAAAAGTCAACCAGATGATAAGCATCCCTTTTTAGAACCTCTTTTATGATGAAAGGTCTAAACCACATGGGTTTGAATTTTCCTGCCCCCAAGGGGTCCTTATCTTGGTCATAGACCAGGACAAGGTCGCCTTTAGAGAAAATTCGAGGATGAACAGACCGATCATACTGACACTTGACTTTATGTTTGTGAGCCTCATTAACCAGGGCTACATCACGATGCTACTCATTGAGCCACTCAAGGTATAATAACCTCTCTTCAAGTGGAGAAGTGTCTGGCAATAATTGAACTGCCAACTTTAGGGACGAGATATGACATTCGATAGGCAAGACTGCTTCCAGCTCATAAACGAGTTGAAAAGGTGAGAAACTGGTTGCAGTCTTAACAGACGTTCATTAGGCCCATAATGCCAATTTGACTTGCTTGAGTTGATCGTTCGTTGTAGGATGGTATTAAGAGATTTATTTACAGCTTCCACCTAACTATTTGCTTGGGGGTAGTAGGGTGATGAATGTTCTTGTCACAACCCAAGATTTGATGTTAACTCGGTCATCATCTGGTTCTGAAAGTGACTGCCATGGTCAGTGACAATATCTCTTGAGATGTCGAACCTTGCTATTATCTGGTTGAATAAAAAGAGAGCCATAGTCTCTCCATCATCTTTAAACGTTGGCATATCTTCGACCCATTTCGTGAAGTAGTCTACGACTACAATGATATAACGGTGCCCCCTTGCTGAAGGAGGGTTGCATGTAGTCTAATCAATCGCCCACTTGGTGAAGGGACCAACTGTGATGACAAGAAACATGGGAGAAGGATGTGCCCTCATCTTCCAAGAGAAGATCTGACACGGGTGGAACTTCTTGACCGACTCGATACAATCTTTGATCAGTGTCAGCCAGAAGTAACCTGCTCGTAAAATATTTTGGGTTGTTGCCAACCTAGAAAAATGACCACCACATGCTTTGATATGGAAATCGTTAAGCACGATAACTGCTTCTTCATGAGTGAGACATTGACGCAGGATGCAGTCTACACCTCTTCGATACAATGTATCATTGAGTATGAGATAATTCTTGTCCTGATGGCACATACGACGACACTCATCATGAGAAGCAAAGGCAAGGTACTTCAAATTCTAGAGATAGATAAGTATATATCTATACCAGGGATCTAAAGATGTGATCAAAAACATATCTCCTCTGATAGGTGACTCTTTGAGCACAACATCACCTAACTCAACCGGAAGTTTTGAAATAAGTTTTGCGAAGACCAATGACTTTTTGGATTTCACTGAAACAAAATCTAAGTCAAATTCCTGGAGGACGACTATTCATATACTGATCTTTCCACCTATTGCCCATCATGTCAACATTTACTGAAATGGATTCATGACAACAATGACGGTGGTCTTGTGAAACGGAACATAATGATGGAACCATTGAACAGCATGGACTGTTGCCAACACAAGTTTTTCGATATGAGAATAATTGAGTTCCGGTCCTACGAGGCCTTGGCTCAGGTAATAGATCACATATTATGAGAACAAGTCATCTTCCTGAATTAAGACCATGCCAATGGTTGACTCTGCTGCAGCCAGGTACAATAAGAAATCTTTGTTATAGTTAGGTGGCCGAAGCAGAGGGGCAATTGTGAGGGCATGTTTCAACGTGTCAAAAGATCATTGATCGGCATCGTCCCAATGAAAAGGAACATATTTCTTCAGTAAGCGCATAAAACCCTTTGTGATATTGGCATAGTTGGCGATGAAACATCTTAAAAAATTTTCCTTTCCCTATAGACTCTAAAGTTGAAGGATTGTGCATGTTATAACCCTAAAATGCACCATACAGGTTTACCTGGCATCAGGCCAACTCATGCCTCTTCCTAGCCAAAGCCATGCTGAGTAACTCCTCAAAAAACCACTCAAAACAAGCAACCCACGCCCTAACTTCTCACTAGGCGCGGGCATCTGCTTGTTGTCCTCTTACTGCACGCGGGTATCCGCGGGCTAGCCTAAAAAAACCCGCGAGTACCTAACAATGCAAAAAATCAGGGAAGTTTCCGCCGAGACTCGGGGATTTTTGTCAGTTAACTGAAACTCTCCGCCATGCATGGCCGAGAGTTCGACTAAAACCCTGGCTCTTCCTAGCCTATAAAAGGAGGGGTAGGGGTACTAGTCAAAGGAGAAAAAAAGATAGCAAAGAAACTCTGCCAAAATAGCCAAGTCCATTATTGTCCACACTTCATGTTGCAGCAGTTGGAGGACAAAAGAAGAGGAAGATCCCAGGATCAGGATCGAGGAACGGTGGCCAGTCTCAGAACTCATTGTAAGTGATTCATTTTGAGACTAATGAAAAAGATACTTTTCCTGTCCCAAAATTCATAAATCTCATCTATGTCGTTTGATTTATGTTTTATTTCTAACCCCCTATTAGATCAGTAGCATGCATGTGTAGTCTTATCTTGATTGCGGGAAGCTTTGTAGAAGGGGCAGCAGCAGCAAGGAAATAGAAGGCTCAACGGAGGATCTACTTCAAGCATCGTTAAAAAGGTGAGTTGATTCTTCCATTGTTTGCTCGAAAAGGGGTTGAGATTTTGGGTAGAAGGTTAAAAGTTAAATTTTAAGGGTCATTTTCTGCGTATAAGTTTAGAGCCCTAGCTTATTAGTCCGTAGGGTAGAATACCCAACAATAGTGCATGGGGGAGGCAACTGAATTATTGCCTCAACCTTGAGAGGATCGACCATGATCCCTGTTGTTGACACTATGAAACCTAAAAAATGTCCTGATTTTATGCAAAAGATGCACTTGTTTGGATTCAAGCGAATCTGGAAGTAGCAACATCGCTCAAAGATAAGTCAGAGGTGTGTGGGATGATCCATTCTCTTGCAAGATCGAGATGTTAAATCATCTAAATAGGCCTCAAATATATGCTCGAGATCATGGAAAGAAAAAGACATGGCCCGCTAAAAGGTTGTGCCAATATTTTTGAGACCAAAGGGCATTTTACGATACGCAAATGTACCCCATGGACAAATGTATGTCATTTTCTGCTGGTCTTTGGGGTTTATTTGTATTTGATGATATCCCGAAAAACCGTCCATGAAAGAGAAGGCCTCGCAACCTACACATTCATCAATTATCTGGTCGATGAATGGTGTGGGAAAACTAACTTTTGGACAGGCCTTGTTCAAATCACGGAAGTCTGTACATACACGAATCATGCCCTATTTCTTATTGATCGGTACAGGATTTGACACCCATTGGGTCAAATGGATAGGATAGATAAAAATGACTTTTAGCAGTTTTTCAACTTCAACCTTAATGGTTGCTGCTTTCCTAGGATTAACTGGATGAAGCTTCTTCCGAACAGGCTTGGCATCTGGATAAGTTGTTATTTCATGTTGGACTATTTTTGGATCGATGCCTAGCATTTCCTCGTAAGACTAGGAAAAAACATCGCAGAATTCTTTAAATAGATCTGTGTAGATTTGAATCTCTCCGGGGGAGCAGTCATCTCCGACAAAAACATTCTCCACGATTCCAAAGGTTCTGGAGATATTGATCAGTATGGTTTTAGTGATGGTTTCCATATTACCGCCGGCATAGACCTTGTGTGTAGCTAAGGGATTAATAGGACAAGACCTATCTCCATTCATAGTCAAGGTGAATTCTCCATCTTCGATTCTGTTTAACTCTGGGAGGAAGTATGATCTGTGATGGAGATCGTACCAGGGTTTGTCTGGACTAGTCATTGCTTCAATTACTGCTTCGTCAGAGGGAAATATTAAGTCTAACAAATCTATGTCAGTGAGAGAACCTTGAGCCCAAATAGGCTCTAGAGGCGGATCTAACTCTTGTGCAGAAGTTGGATCTATGTCGGCCAAATCTTGTTGGACTAAAGAGTATGCTACTTTAGCTGCGGACAAGGGCATGGACATGCCCGGGTGCCCTGTCCCTACCATTGTGGCCGATGGGGAAGGAAGTATCCATAGATCGTTGAAGTAAGTCATGCGAAATGATGAAACATGGAAAATCTCAACCTTATGGTGGTCGGATATGAACTTGACATCACCTTGAGGGGGTGGGTAATCGAAGGTACCCATCAAAGATGGGCACAAACCAACCCCTACGTTAACTATGCCCGGTCGGGGATTATCAATCATCGGGACCGCGGAGGCCCCCAATGAAGGGTCAGGTCTAGAGAAAGACAATTGATCAATGGTCACAATTCGGTTCTCGTGTGGAAAAAACAAGACCTGTAAAACTGTAGCAACCACTGCGTGCATGGCATAAGTCCAACTCCTTCCTAACAAGAGATTGTAGTCAAGGGATGTGTCAACTACTTCTACCTCGACGCACATGGTCTTCCCTCCTAACTGCATGGAAAAAGAGGGAATGATACCATGTGGTCTGAATGAACAACCGTCGAAAGCACTGAGAAGAGTAGGTGACGAAGACAAAACGGGTTGGCCAATGGCCTTCCAACATGCCAATGACATAACGCATGTTGAGGCACCCTCATCAACTACCGTGTGGAAAATATTTCTAGTAAATTTTTTTGTGGGGTGAGCCATTACTATCTGAAACGCTATGTGGTAAGGCAGATGGGGTTTTAAGTCGATTGTATACAGCATGATTGTACTCGGATTACAAGTCTCGATAGATCCTAAAGCGGTTAACAAAGCTTTCCTCTGGGAAGGGCAGCTTTGGAGGACCTCCAAAGCGGACATCACACAAGGGGCTTCAAACAAATCCTCCACCACAGAATAGTTCTAGGTGGCCCTTGTGTTTGGGTTGTGAGAATCTTTTTTGAACGCACCTTTTGGGATGTGTGTCATTGTTTCGCCCAAAGTCTTCTTGATCTGGAGAGGAATATATGGGAGTTTGGCTTCTTTGCCCTTCTCAGAAGTTCTTGGTTTACTGTAGTCATGCACTCTAGTTGATATAAAATCATCACCCTTCATCATATACACATTTGTGGATGCGATATTGTTAGAAGATGGAGAGGGTCCTTGACAGCCCCCTTCCGCACTTGTAGAGGCTTGGGTTAGGTTTTTCCCATGTTGAAATGGATTGGTTAACATGACAGGTTGTTGTCGTGTCACAAACTTTTGGGCCTCTGCAAACCAAGGACATTGGTGGGCCAGGTGGTCCTCCGTGCACAGGTTGCACGGATACCTCGCCTTCTGTTTCTCAATGTTTCTCTTGCTAGCATTATTGGTGGGTTTCTTATCCCCCTTACCCTTCTTTTGTTGTTTTTTCTTTCCTTCAGGCTGCTGGGTGGCCTTTGGATTTTTCGATTTCACTGTGTGTACATTCAACATTTTAGTAAGGGGAGCAACCAAAACAATAGTTTGGCTGGTCATTGTGTGTTTTATAGACAATTGTTGCAATTTCTTTGTTAGTTGCTCAGTGGGCTTTGTTTGTGCTGAACCAACAATACCATCGGCATGTGTTCCAACTCTCTATCTGGTTTTATCAAGTATTGAGAGTGGCACATTTGGAAACATCTCGTATAATAAACCGGACTGAGAATAGATGAGCTCAAGCTGTTGAGCTCTCATGATGGCGTCTTCTTCGAAAAACACTCCCGATGTCACGACATCTTTGGATAATTGTGGGACCAAAGACTTAGGGAAACACTCAAGCAGGAATGATGGTGGGACTGGCACCTTAATTAAACTCTTCCAACATCTCCATTCTCGGATGTGATCAGAGATATGATCCATTGTCTATGTGAAATTGGCCAACAATTATGTGCCAGCGTCGTATCTCACAGGTAATTGGAAATGGTTTAGGAAATCCATTGCCAATTCGTCGAAGGAAGAGTATCTTGAGCAGTCAAGCTCAATGTACCATTTTGTGGCACTCCCAATGAGAGTACATTGAAACAATTGCAACTGTATGGAGTCGTCTTTCAATGAGTTAGATGAGCACCAAAGATGGAAGGTGGTCACATGATCTCCTGGATATTCATTAGGATTGGCTTCAAAATTTGGTATGTCCGAAGGAAACTTCATTGGCATAGGGGGCCAACGCAGGTTGTGACAGATAGAGTCATTCAACAACCTCATCAAATCTGGCAAATGCAAGGTTTCCAGGAAAGGTAGTTTGGGTTGTTGGTGATGAACATGGAAAAAGGGACCTGGAGTTTGACTGGCACTAGGTTGCCAGGAAAAGTTTGGCTGCTGACCTGGGTTCTAGTAAAAACCATGGCCATGACTAGTGTATGGGTTCTGCATGTGTGGAGACATAAACAACTAATTCCCAAAATAGGACGTAGATGGTTGGGCGTGCATTACTTTTGGAGGACTTTGGGAAGGGTTGCCCCATGCCGATCCCATGGGGATAGGCATAATATCTTGTCTAGGGTTCCATTGGTTGTGAAAAGAATTTCCTTAGATCGGCATTCCTGATGAGGGAACTGATCCCTACCAAGAATTCCAAGGCCCTGATGTGGAACAAGTTCCTAGGTTTGCCCCCTATGCAGGAATAGTACCCTGCATAATAATAGGTTGTCTATAACCAGGATTGCTCCCAGTCGGGAAAGAAGCTAATGAAAAATCATTGTTACCAAATGCACCGAACAAATAAAATGGTGTCAAACCTACCAGCATATTATGCGAAGGTGGTCCTTGACTCCCTGCTCCAAATAAACTATGGTGTGTAGGTGGCCTGACAGATTGTTGGTGGGTGCCACCAAGCGGAGGGGATGAAGGAGGTATATGACCTCCCCCGTAAGGAAAAGCATTAAAAGGAGATGAAGTTCCACCCATGTGGCTTTGCAGAGGAGTGTTAGAGCTCTCTACCCCCAGACCTAAAGTATGTGAAGTGGAGTAGGAAAGTACAGGACTTGTACCTGAGCTAGGCATCCCGTATGAGAACAGAGGGCCTGTCGCACTTGGTGTGAAAAGGGTTGTGGCCGCCACCATAGATGGGATCAGACCACTATGCGAGGTAGATGTGGTCGAGACCATGGTGGCTCGGACTAGTGACGGTGGGTTAGGAGGTGGAAACTCTCATGTGGTGACAATCATAGTGGGAATTGAAGAATTCTCAGAAGGAGTGACAACATTTGTTTCCATTGCTGCCTACGACATTGTCTGGCACTCATAAGGGTGAATCGGTATGATGATGTGTGTCGAAAGATTGATGGTTGGAGTTTCAAGTGGACCAAGAGCTTTCGCTCCAAATTCTAAAACGGTTGTTTCCTTCGGATGTTGGTCGGGCACAATTTCTTATGACCCGGTCACTTCAACAGACCCTTGTTGGTCTAGCTTTCACCTTAGTGGTGGCGGGGTGGCTCTAATGTAACCTGTGACAGGATTAGAAGCCTTCGTGATCGACAGATCTTGTGATCCTCCACTATGTGAGAAGATCAAAGAAACCCTAGGGCTTTCTATTCGTTCAAAAAACAGCACAGACTATAAAAGTCCCTCCAAGATAAAACAAGCAAACACTAAACTAATTGGAAGAACGGTTACAACAACCAACACTAGAGAAACTTACCAGTGCAAGTGAAACTTGAACACGGAAGCACCCTCTAGGTATAATCTACAAAGCATGGCCTGATGTCTTTCCTAGGTACCACAATATACCCCCGTAGTCACCTGTGTATGTCTCTAAAAAGATAGGCAACTAGGTTGTCAGCGTGCGAACAGTCACCAGGCGGGTACAGTCGAAATTCAGATAGACCATAAAGAGTAGGGTATCGAGCCCAAAACCTATCAAGGGTATCGAAGGCAAGTGGTCCGAAAGACAACTGGGGGCCTCAAACAGATTTGAGACCCGCAAAGCTCCTTGGCAAATGCAATCGACGGAATCCCAAGACAAGCCCTCTATATGTGTTCTCCACCACGATTGGTCCAGCTTTGGAGGGGTTATCTCCACTACATTTTCACACGCGACCTCGTGTTTAGCCCTTGTGTTAAAGGGGGGTCCTGGATAAATTTCACAATACTGGAATTTGACACTCCCTAACTCAGACTCCAATGTTTGATTTTAATGGCCTTGAAGAGTTTCCTCTCCAAAACCTAATTCAAGGCCCTAACCCTAAACTAGTTGGTTGACCCTATAAACATAAAATGTCTAATAAATTCTAGATTTAGAGTTAATTTTTATGGCTTGTCTTAATTCAAAGGTTATGAAAGTGAAACTAGTGATGTTTGAAAGACGAAAACAAAAATAAACAGAAAGCTGGAAACAAAATACCTTCACTTAACTCAAATCTTAAACAACTTTTCAAACTGAAAATTTTTCTAAGATCTTTGAACAACAAACTCAAAGCAGGATTTCACTCGACTACGAGCTACTTATGATCTAAGTAAACCATCAAGAACTTATGAAAGAAAATACTTTTCCCTAGTTACTAATGCAAAACAACACTTTTTAACCAAACAAAGAAATAAAAGTTTTTTTTTTATATATTTGAATGCTCACAAAGAAAAAAAGGAAAAATATCAACAAGTCAAAACCAAGAAAACTTATGGCCTAAGCGTAGATCGCAAAGAGTCACTTTAAAAATCACACACAAGCAAATTAAAATTGGACTCTCACACTTGTCTAAAAACCCTATAAAAGAAAATTTTGAAGAAAAACTTCTTAATGAAAAAGAAAGCTATTGCTATGATCAAACCTAAGTTACTGACTGCTATGACAGAGACCCAAAAACTTGAGAGGTATAACTCTTGTCAGAGGAAAGGATGACTGCCTCACCTTCAACAAAAAATTTCTCCACAAGCACACTGCTGACAGTTCCATAGCAAGCATGTGCACATGAGCTGTGGAAAGTCAGAGCTTGTGTACACGCGTGCTGGCCTTATACAAGCCGCGTGTATCCCTGAAACTCTGAGACAAATGAAAATCCAAGCAATCCAGCCCAGGCATAGACTACTAGTACTGAGAAAAATAATCTCTTGAACACTCAGACACTTGCTTTAACAGAAAAAAGAAAACAATTCAAGGAAAACTTCATAGAACAAACCAATCTAAGGTGAAACCTAAGCTATAGACTGCAAACAAAAGAGATTGGAAAGAGTTCCAAAAAACCCCTGAGAAGGACTAATTCTGATAGGGAAGAGGATGACTGCCTCTCTAAAAGAAATTTTCTGGAATAATACATGCGGCTGACACTTCCTCAGCTAGCGTGTACACGCGGGCTGTGCGAATGTAGCGTGCGGGTACACGCATGCAGACCTTATACAGGCTGCATGTAGCTCTGTGGGTCTTGGAAAAAAAAATATAGACAAGCAAAGAAATAGAGATAACTGGTATGGAAGACCAGAATCTTTGTTAGCTCAGACTTTTGCAGAAACTTTAAAAACAGGAAATGAAACCAGTTCTTAAAATTACCCCAGACAAAACATTCCCAGAAACCCTAGATAATTCCTCATTATGGTTTCCAATTCTATTGTGAGTGGGAAATCCCTATATGGACTATCACTTAGGGTTTTATCATGCATACAGAAAATACCTAAAGATTCCTACTTTCTACCATCGTCCCGGACCTAATCCCCATTATTCTTAAGCAAATACGTAGTTAAGAAGATCAAGTGAGCATACCTTATTTCAGGCGTTTGATATCGATCCTTCTTCATGCTTGATCACTCTTTGAATATAGCCCTCCTCCCAAGGCTGACCTGCATTTACACAATACAAACAAAGAACTCCACATGCATTTGATCTACAGATTAATGGGTTAGAGGTTCAATCAACATGTCTGCAATAAACCATGAAAACCTCATATTGTGGGATGGGAAAAGTACTTCTTTATTATTAACTTCAACAAATCAAATTACAATGATGAAGTCGGCCACTGCTCCATGAACCTAGTCCTGGGATCCTCTTCAACTATCCTCCAACTTCTTTGCTCTATATTTCTCTTTTCACAAGGATGGCTAAAGATTGGGACAAATGGAATGCACAATTAGGTATAATTTCTTTACTATGATTCTCCTCTTCCAAATGGGACCCCTAACCCTTCTTTTATAGGCTAGAAGAAGCTAGGTATTTGGTTGAACTTCCATCCATGCATGAACGAAAGGTTTAGTTAACTCACCCAAATCTGTGTGTTCCATTATCTACTTTCCTTTTTTCGTGCTTTTGTAGGTACACACGGGCTATATTGGGTCAGCTATCATGTACACGCATGCAGTAATGGAGCAGGGCGCATGGGCTTTTATAAAAGGGGTTTTTAAGAAGAGTTTTTTAGCAGTGCTTTGGCAAAGAAGGAATATGAGATGGCCTGATGCAAGGTAAGCATGTCTGGTGAAAATTAGGGTTATAACAACGAGGCAGTTATTCAAGAGTTTTTCGAGTAGGAGGCTTTGGCGCAGCAATAGGTTCAAGAAGCTCGAGGATTTTGAGGTAGAGTGACTCGAGACGAGTCATAGGTGAGTTTTGGGGGCATGTTGTCCCTTGAACAAGTTTTTGAGATTCTTGGTCATGTTTTGGGACTTCGACATGCTGGTCAAAGGTGGAGCACAAGTTAAAGCAGAGATCGCAGGATCTCGACCCCTTTTTAGGGAAGTTTTTGGGATTAGGTTTTATGTAACGGGTATGGGATGTTGGCCCATGGGTTTACCCATGCTTAGGCCCATTTTGTAATGTATAAATAGATATCTAGGCGATGTAGGAATAGGCGAATGTGCTAAGTGAGAATATTTGTGGATGCTTTGTGCATGCTATGTGTTACGAACTTGCAGAGGAAGGCTTTGTCCTTAAACCTAGTTTGGGGAAGGAGGATCTCATGAGGTGCGTGTAGATCTCTTGTCCTATGCAGAGTGGGTTCTGAGGCTTTGTGAATGTAAGGAGATTGACAGAAGATAATAAAGAAGACAAAGAGTTGGTGGACGTAGCCCCACACTAGGGTGAACCACGTATAACCTGTGTTATGGTTTCTTTGTGAATTATGGTTGTATGTTAGTGATGTGATTTATGCTTAGTGCCAATATCTTTATGTATGATGCATCTGTTATAATAGATTAATGCTTGCTAAGGTGAATGAATGTTAGATATGATATTTTTCCATATGCTAAGTGCTTAGATGTGTTAGATCTGGTTGAATACTGCGTTGTTCTGTAATTAGGGTTTGGATATGTGATGTGAATAAAGGTTAAGTAATGATGAATGTTAACTACTGTTAGGACCACACAATGTACCTTTTTTCCCATACTTTTTGCCACTATTACACTCTTGTTCACTCACATTTAAAATCATATTATCACTTTATCAAATCATTCCAAAGGTATACAACGTCCCTTCTCATTACTATATGTTTAATCTGTTTTGCATAATATTTTACATCACTCTCATACTTAACCATTGATTAGAAATGTATAAGTGTTGAAACAATTCAAACTGCAGATTAGCATTTGAGGCCTGTTGTTGAAACAGCGATTCACAGAAGCTATTACACAGTCCAGGGTCGTAGATGCTAAAACACGAAGTTGTTACACAGTCCAGGGTCGCAGATGCTGAAACACAGAGTTGCTACACAGTCCAGGGTCGCAGATGCTAAAACACAAAGTTGTTACACAGTCCAGGGTCACAGATGCTGAAACATAAAATCGACGATGCTGAGTTCATGGTCACGATGCTGAAACACAAACAACAACTCTACAATAGTTGCACCGTGAGCCAAGCACCAACCATAGCTCCTACACGATAATGTTGAAACAGTCAAGAGCGCAAATCTCGTGGCTGAAACAACCCGTGATTTGCATTTCTGAAATAGCATCAGCAGCAACGAAAAAGAACTGTTACTCCAGCCGTAACAACAACACCTCATTCAACACTTGTAATAACATTCTGTTGAGCGAGACTAGGACATCCTATTCTGGTTTAGAAAGTCGATCTGACTAAGAATAGGACTCAGATATACATCTGTAATGTTTGATCAATTGTATCGAAGGGATTCCCTCTTTAAATAAGAGGAAATCACCATTCAAAGGAGGGAAGTTTTATGTATTAAGAAATCTTCAGAGAGAGGGACGTACTTCATTTTTCCAGATTGTAATATGATCCATTGATAGATGAATAAAAGATTGTTTTGAGCATCCTTCTCTAGCCTTTCCGTCTCAGGGGAATCTTGTGAGAAGGTAGGGCCCACCTTCTTCACAAGATTCACCCTTTAGTTTTATAGTGTGTTAGTGTAATTTCTGTTTATGCCTTGATTAACTTTTATCTTGTTGAAACACTACTGTTAATGAATTCTTCTTTGTTGAACACTACTGAACTTTGTCTTGTTAAGAACTTTGTTTTATTGAATGTTACATTGTTTTCACGAAGTTCATAATCATTTCAATTAGCAATCTTGTGTGACGAATTTATGAGGCTCTGCTAATCAGAGACTAGAGCTAAGGGTTCCTTCTTAATGAAAGGGATTAAGGGTTCTGTTCTCGGTTAGAAGTAATCAGCTTCCAGTTATTTTCCCTGAGTGTGCAATCAGAGACTAGAGCTAAGGGTTCCTTCTTAATGAAAGAGACTAAGGGTTCTATTCTCTGTTAGAAGTAATCAGCTTCCAGTTATTTTCCCTGAGTGTGCAATCAGAGGCTAGAGCTAAGGTTTCCTGCTTAATGAAAGGGACTAAGGGTTCTGTTCTCTGTTAGAAGTAATCATCTTCCAGTTATTTTCCCTGAGTGTGCAATCAGAGACTAGGGCTAAGGGTTCCTGCCTAATGGAAGGGATTAAGGGTTTTGTTCTCTGTTAGAAGTAGCTAGCCTTCAGTTATTCTCATGAGTATGCTAATCAGAGACTGGTACTAAAGGTTCCTTCTTGATGGAAGGGATTAAGGGTCTTGTTCTCTGTAGATAGAGTGAGTCTTCTATGCATTAATGTTTTCATGAAAGTGTGTTAATCAGAAACGAGGTGCTGGAGTTCTTGCTTGGGAATAAGGGTCCTGTTCTCTGGTTACAGAATAGTGGTTCTTTCTTGTTGCAGTTGTTATTTTAATGTAATCTAGGATTCTTTAGATTAATCTTTACAAGATCTGCAATAGGTAGGTTGCTTTCCTGTGATTCAAGTCAGAACTTCAGTTTATTCAAGGCAAGTGTGATTAATATAGTTTCTTTTACTACAACTCTAGGCTTCTTTTGGAATTGAGCATATATAGTGCGTGGCTACCTTTGAAATAAACAGACTTCCCTGGGTTGACAATTTATGTAGCACTTGATTGTTTGAATTAATTAAGCAATTACAGTGACCAACATTTTGGCGTCGTTGCCGGGGAAGGTAATTTTAGATTTCAAAAGAACTTATGATTTTTCAGATACAAAGATTGCATGAAATACCCCAAGGATACTAACCCTACAGGTGGCAAGGGAAAAGGAAAAGGAGGAAGAAAGACTTACATTGACGAGATTGTATCAAAGTCTGAATCTGCTGCTTAACGACCAAACCTTCGAAAACAAAAGTCCCAGCCTTCATTTCAAGCAATTTTTAAAATAGGGAAAGAAGTTTGGAGTCCTGAGACAGTCCAGAAGCCAGCAGGAAACATTGAGGATAGAGAAAGTGCAGCAGGGGAACAGTCAGAAGAAAACATGGATGAATATAATGAATAATTGCATCACGAAGAACAAGCAGGTCCTGAAGGAGAGGTAAATGATGAAAACTCTTTCTCTACATTAGGATTTCCGATCGGTGATCTTCCTAGAGGGGCAGCCCCCATGAAGAACATTCCACTCTCAACATTACCTAATTTTCATGATTTGTCTTCAGAAGATCCTGATGAATTTCTTTTTGAGTTTGATATATTATGCAGAAGTTATGATTACATTTCCAATCCTCAAAAATTAAAGTTATTTCCAGCAACACTAAAAGGAAATGCACTAAGATGGTTTATGATTCTTGGAGGCCATGTAATCACAACATGGGACCAAATGAAACAGAAATTCCAGAACAAATACCAGGACTACTACAGAACAAGAGAAAAGAGGGAGGAGCTATTTAAGATGATGCAGAAAGAGGATGAGAATCTGGAGGACTTTGTAGAAAGGCTACAGTATAATCTACAAAGATCCAGTCACCCCAATGTAAGTAAAGATATTCTCAAAACTATATTATTAAAAGGAGTAAGGGATGACTGTTTAGATATGTTGAATATGCTTGGAAAAGGGGACATATCTAAGGAATCATACGATGAGATTGTTAATTTATGCAAAAGATGTTCAAGAGGAGCTTCAAGAAATAGATCAAACAGCAGGGACACCACATTTTCAAGAGTCCAAAAATCAGCCAGTGGGGGAGCAACAAGAGCCGAGATAGGTAATTTACTTGAAGGTTTCAAAACTGAAATGTTAAGCTCTTTTGCCTCACAAATTGATACCCTGCAGATTAATAAAAAGCAAGCAGAAGCAGAAGCAGCCTTGTCCATCTTTTGTCCTCAATGCAGAGACAAGCACCCACGAAGAGAATGTCCATTGGAAAAAAAGCCAATCTGCACCATCTGTGATAAAGATCATGATACTCAACAATGTCCATCTTTACCAGGGATCAAGGCAGCATTACAACCAACGGACAAAGAAGCTGAAGCGGTCTATCTGTTGACACAAAGAAGGCAATGGCAACCACGGGGACAAGGTATGAATCCTAACATGCCATTTTCATCTTCTAATCGTTGGAATACTTATCCTTCTCCCAATCAAATGAGTTACCCCCCCTATAATCAAATGCAGTACACTAATCAAATGAATTACCCACCCTACCCACCCATGCAACAAACTTACCCACCCATGCAACAAACTAACCCTCCCTTTGTTGATCCATCAATGTGGACCCCTTGGCCTCCACAGCAACAACAACCATATCAGAATCAATGGAATCAAAACTGGAGAGGACAACAACCCCCCTTCTAAAATCAATTACCTCAATCCCAATTCCTGCAACCACTCTCCTTACCAGCAGGTACTCCACCGAACAATCAAACGATGAGACCCCAGCTACCTGTACAACCTAACCCTAACCCAAATAATAAAGCTATGCAGTGCATTGATATTTATAACCAGCCTACACTTTCTCTTCTCCCTGCGCAATGCAACGATATCCATTTACGATCTGGGAGAATAGTGGAACCTACCATAGCTGATGTTACCTCTTCGGATAAAGAGGAAACAAAAGAGCATGATGTACCTGAAGAGGTACAATCACCCTCTAACAATGCTGCTGAAACAGTAAAACCACCATTTCCTGAGCGTTTAGCCTTAACTTAAACGCTTGAGCCACCAGCCTTCAATCTTCTAGGGGAATTACAAAATTTATATGTCAAAATTCCTCTACTACAAGCACTCCGAGACGTACCAATCTATGCCAGGACAATGCGAGACATTTGTGTTAAAAATCCTGGAAGGAAAATTAAGGATCCCCTTACAGTCCATGTTATGGGAGATTTATCTGCACTAATGTCAGGTAAAACTCCCCCAGTTAAATATGGTGATCCCAGCCACCCTACCATTACAGTACAAATTGGAAAAACGATAATCCCTCGAGTCCTGGTAGACCTAGGTGCCGCTATCAATATCATGACTCTAGAAACCTTACAACTGCTACAATTGCAAAATGAAGTCAGAGACACCCCAACTATCCTAGAATTGGCTGACTGATCCACAATTAAACCAGAAGGAGTCATTGAAGACCTCAGTATCTCTGTGGAATCCTAGAATTATCCAGTTGACTTTACGGTACTACAACCCAAAACAAGGTTGGGGGGCCACCCTCTAATTTTGGGTAGACCTTGGCTAGCCATAGTAGATGCTTTTATCAGCTGTAGATCAGGCTCAATGACAATTTCAAATGGTTATGAAACTAAACAGCTTACCCTCTACCCTCACGCTAAACCCCTGGTTAATAATGATAATTCTGTATGGGTAGATTTTGATGATCAACCTACTCAACCCCTTTTGACTATCGGACAAGCTCTAAGCCTAAAAGACTCTACCAAGGATGAAGTAATTAATAATTTTATTTGTGAACCCTCCTCTGTGACTCTAGAAACTCATAATCAACTAACTGCACTATTGGAGTCTGATAATCAAGAAAACCTCAGCTTGAAAGGCCCACCACAGATATCTAAAACCATTTCCTCTAAAAGCATACCAGTAGAAATTGAACCTGGCAAAACACTGAACATAAACCCTAATCTGACAGATGCTGAAACACAACAATTAATGAAGTTACTTCTGGAAAATAAAAAAGCATTTGCATGGGATTACATAGATATGAAGGGAATTTCTCCTGAATTATGTACTCATAGAATATATATTAAGGAAGATTGTCGACCGATCTGCCAACCTCAACGACGAATGAACCCTAATTTAAGAGAAATCCTCAAAGAAGAACTTCAAAAATTACTCAATGTAGGGTTTATATATCCTATATCAGACAGTGAATGGGTTTCCCCGTTGGTAATAGTTCCAAAGAAAAACGGGAAATGGAGAGTATGTGTGGATTATAGAGCTTTAAATAAAGCCACTCAAAAAGATCACTTTCCATTACCATTCATTGATCAAGTGTTAGATAATTTGTCAGGGAAGAAATTTTTCTCATTTTTAGATGGTTT
>ML787468.1:0-54287 GCA_009831015.1 Picea engelmannii | reverse complement strand
AAGATCAAAATTGCACCTCAAGATCAAGATAAAACCACCTTTACTAGCCCTTGGGGAACCTTTGCTTATAGAGTCCTTCCATTTGGACTATGTAATGCACCAGCAACCTTCCAAAGAGCAGTTTTAGGAATCTTTTCTGATATTCTTAATGACTCTATGGAAATATTTATGGATGATTTTACTCCTTATGGTGTTTCTTTTCAGGAAGCACTACAAAACCTTGAGAAAGTACTCAAATGATGCATACAAGCCCAACTCTCCTTAAGTACAGAAAAATGTCATATGATGATGAGTGAAGGAATAGTGATTGGACATTTTATCTCATCTTAAGGAATTCAGGTAGACCCATCCAAAATACAAGTCACTAAGGATCTTCCTACTCCCAAAACCAAAACAGACGTAAGAAGTTTTCTAGGACATGATGGTTACTACAGAAGATTTATCAAGAATTTTTCCAAAATAGCTTCTCCCCTGTTTGTGTTACTGATGAAAAATGTTGAATTCAAATGGACTAATTTTTTCCAGGAAGCATTTAACACACTTAAACATCAGTTATCTACAGCTCCTATTCTTAGAGGACCTGATTGGACACTTCCCTTTCATATATCCTTCGATGCTTCAGATACTGCAATAGGAGTTGTCTTGGGACAAGAAGAAAATCATATCCCTTATGCTATCTATTTCATCAGCAAGAATATGACCCCTGTTGAACTCAATTATACAGTCATCGAGAAGGAATTCTTAGCAGTTATCTATGCAATTAATAAATTTAGACATTACATTACTGGCTATTCTACTTTTGTCCATACTGATCACTCAGCTATCAAATACTTAATGAACAAACCTATTACAAATGCTAGAGTCACCAAAGGGATACTATTATTGCAGGAATTTGATATCACAATTGTAGATAGACCAGGAAAAGAGAATGTAGTTGTTGATTTCCTTTCTCGGTTGACACCTGATGATGATACCCCAGTAGATGATTCCTTTCCTGATGAATATCTATTTGCAGTTTCTGCCCACTCACCTTGGTATGCAGACATTGCTAACTACTTGGTTGCAGGGAAGTTACCACCACACCTATCCCACCGAGAGAAAATAAGTATCATTCATCAAAGTGCTCGGTATAGTTGGATAAGTGGGTGTCTTTTTCATATAGGAGCTGATCAAGAAATCCGAAGGTGTATTAGAGAAGATGAGGTGTATGATCTACTAAAAGCTTGTCATGATGGCCCTTGTGGAGGGCATTTTGATGCTAAGAGAACAACACACAAAATTCTTAGGATGGGGTACTATTGGCCCTCACTCTTCAAAGATGCAAAGAAATATGTCAGGGCCTATGATAGCTACCAAAGAGTAGGCAAACCTAATCATAGAGATGAAATTCCATTAAACCCCCATATAGTACTTGAACCATTTGAAAGATGGGCCTTAGACTTTGTAGGACCCATCAATCCCCCATCCAATCAAAAGGTATACATAGTGGTCTATACAGACTACATGACTAAATGGGTGGAAGCCAAAGCACTCCACAAAGCGACCGAAGAAGAAGTTATAAATTTATTATTTAAAGACATCTTCATAAGATTTGGAGTGCCAAGAGAATTAGTTACAGATGAAGGACCTCCTTTCACTTCTCATGGTTTCAAAGCCACCCTTCAAAAATATCATATCCAGCATAGAATGACCACAGCATACCACCCCCAAGCCAATGGACAGGTGGAAATCACAAACAAAGTAATAGAAGCCATTCTCAAAAAAAAAGTGAAGGAAAATAGAAAGGACTGGTCCTACAGGCTCCCCGAAGCATTATGGGCCTACAAAACTACCTGGAGAAATACTACAAGATTATCTCCATATGAATTAGTCTATGGAAAGAGTGTTGTCTTTCCTGTGGAATTTGAGATAAAAACCTTAAGGACTGCTTTAGCTGTCAACCTTGATTTGACAGATGCACAGACAGCCAAGTTGCAGCAGCTTAATGAATTGGAGGAGAAAAGACTAGATGCCATTCAGCAGACAACCATAATTCAACAACAAAGATCAAAATGGCATGACAAAAATATCAAGAACAAGCAGTTCCAAAAAGGTAATTGGGCCCTATTGTATGATTCCCGGTTCAAGGAATTTCAAGGGAAACTGTGTACAAGATGGCTTGGACCTTACGAAGTAGACACAGTTTTCCCCAATGGAACATTAAGGCTCCTCACAATCGATGAATCCAAAACTCCGTTACTTGTAAATGGTCATCGGCTCCGTCTGTACCAGCGACCTATTTCTAAAGAATATTTTAAGGCCACATGCATGGCAGATGCCCATTTCCTTTTCATAGAGGGGGTTTCTACCCCTAATTGCAATTAATTATTTTAAGTTAATTTCTTTAGCATTAGATTAGATTAGATTTTATTTACTAATAATCTCTGTCAAAGAATACCATGTTACAATTGATTTTTGCAGATTCCTGATCGAAGAACAGGAAAGGACGATCCTACTTCACAAAGAAACGAGCTTGCCCGATGCTGAAACACCATTGTCAGCAACTTTTCATCACTTCCCCTTATGCTGAAACACCACTTTCTCTGTTGCCGAAACACCACTGTCAGGAATTCGTTTCCTTTCCTTCATTCCTGAAACACCACTACCACCAACCCCACACCTATCCCCCCATCACTGCTCAGCAACCTTTTTCCACTTTTTCCTATTTCCTCACCATTCTTCATCGACGAAACAACACCGTCCAACAATTGTTTTGCCTTTTCTTTTCTGTTGTTGAAACACCATTGTCAACAACTTTTCATCACTTCCCCCAATGTTGAAACACCACTGTTCATCACTTTTGACTTTCTCTATTGATGAAACACCATTGCAACAACTTTTCATCACTTCCCCCGATGTTGAAACACCACTGATCAACACTTTTGACTTTCTTCCGATGTTGAAACACCACTGTTCAACACTTTTTGTTCTCCCTATTGCCAAAACACTACAGTCCGACAATTCCTCACTTTCATCATCGACGTAACAATACTGTCCAACAATTGTTCCACCCCGTTTTTCTTGTTGCTGAAACACCATTGTTCAGCAATTCTTCACATTTTCTCAGCACCGAAACAACACCGTCCAGCAGTTGTTTCACCTTGTTCTTTTCTGTTGCTAAAACACCAACTTTTCAACATTATCTGTCAGCAAGCTTTTATGCATACTATAGTTCGTCCTTCCAATCAGAAAATACTCGATACAATTCATCTAATAAATCAAAGTCTCCGCCACAACTGCTGAACAGGCATGATATTTTGTTTGCAGAACAAATCAAAAGGTAAGGCGAGGTATGTAAATTTTATGTAATTCAGTTAGGCTATAGTTAATGAGAAGAATCTAAAATCATTATGACCACTCAAGTGGAATCATTATTAGCCGCACTTGAGGGGAGGGGAGGACACACCAAATCTTCAATACCATCATTCCATAGGAATTCACCACCGCCATCCCTATTTCACCACCCTTTCACACATTTGAACGCCATTTTGCATAACGTCGCTCGGAAAACTCACTCTGTGCAGAAGCTGATGCTCAAACTCTTCGATGCTGTATCTTACCGAGCTGGTAGCTATGGGAGGCTCTGTCATACGGAACGAGCCCACCACCATAGCGCTGTTAGAACATTATCCAATAGCTTATCAAATCTTTTAGCAGGCAGGATGGCTTAGTTATTTTCAGAGACTCCAGTGGTATAATGAACAACAGGTTCTGCAATTCACCCAAAACCTTTAGGAGGACCATTCTGTTGTCCAAGGGGTCTGAATTTCAGTAACATGAGAGGATATAGCACAGGTCTCAGGCCTCCCTACCGACGACACTTGCATGTTCAGCCGTAAACATATCATTCAGAATGCCCAGCAAAATTTCTTCTTGCCAGAAGAACGAATTGTACTTAAAGGCATGGGTGTTCAACTCAGCTCTTTGCTACCCCCATGGCCAGAAATTGCAAGATTTATCAAACATTACCTAACCTGCGAGGTTTGATACCAGGTAGTTTATCAGCATGACTTTCTTCTGTTATCTCATTTAAGGCATAATAGATGGGTCAATATTCCTTATTATTTGTTGGGTTGTTTGAAAAATATGGCGCATTACTGCAGAAAGGCTAAAGATCCCACCCTTTCACTCACCCATCATCGTCTTGTCCAATTGCTCATCCAAAGGGGTTTTTCTCAACAAAACCCTCCACTAAATAACCCGCCCATAAACCCCCAAGCAACTGTCGAATTTCCTGAAAACCTCCAGGAGCAGCAACCGCAAAATCCCCCAGACTCCCCAGAAGTACCCAATAGCCCACCCACAGAACCAACCAGACCAACCAATCCCCCTACCATACCAAGCCTGCCTCATACCTTACCAGAATCATCCACTCCCGCCCTTCATATTCTTAGTGATGATTCTGAGCTGGACATTTCCCCCTGCCCCATCATTGAGGAAAGACCCTCATGAAAACGAAAACAAATTCCTGTCTTTCCGCCCTTCTTACAAAAAAAGTGAACAAGGGCCTCAACAAGGTCACCCATTATTTCCACTACACTAGATCCCCAACCCATTCGACTGATACCCCGTACACCTCCAACCTCCCAAATCTCGGGATCTTCGCCTATTCCACCCATGGGCACTGAAACACAAGAACCAGATGGCCAGGGCGTTGTGACATCACCTATCTCAAATAAAGTAGCTGAAACACAAGAACCAACTACCCATTCTGTAGATGAAACACAAGAACCAACTACCCATACAGTGGCTAAAACACAAGAACCAACCATAGCTGCCACACAAGAACCAGCCGCTGATATTGAAATTGAGATACAAGAATTAGAGGTCCAGGATGCTGCAACACTACTCTCCTTAAATAAAGTAGCTGAAACACAAGAACCAACTACCCATTCAGTGGTTGAAACAAAATAACCAGCCATAGCTGCCACACAAGAACTAGCTGCTGAGATTGAAATTGAGATACAGGAATCAGAGGTCCGGGGCGCTGCAACATTACTTTCCTTACATCAAGAAGCTGAAACACAAGAATCAGCTACCATTCCTGCAGTTGCTCCACAAAAACTAGCTAGTGAGGTTGTGACTTCCACACAAGAACCAGTCATCCCTCAACCAGAACCAACAATGGCCTCTGTCTTGCAGGAAAATGAGTTTTTAAAATCTGAATTGGAAGCATATAAGCAAGAACTAGCTAGGGAAAAGGAAGCATACGAGAAGGAACTAAATTTGCACACCCTAGCTCATATAGCAACCATGTCAGAAGGGACTACAATAGAGAGCCTGTGTAAAGAATATATGTGTTATCAATGTGGGGATATTTACTATCAAGCAGGCTATAAGGTAATTCAAGTCCCAGTGTCAGGAGCTCCCCCTACTCCTTTTGTAGTCAAAACGGAAGAACCTGTTGTTACACAAGAACTAGCAGGACCTCCCAAGATTAATACTGAGCCCTACATTGCAACAAATGAAGCCCCTTCTCTTGTCAACAAAGCTGTACAGACAATGCCTATGGAGGAATTCACACCTCCCATCCAGATCAATCTCCACACTTTCATGGAACAATCTACTCAGACCTTACCTCATCCCACTAGTTGCAATGCTGAAACACAAACCCAGCTATGGGATGAGCAGGCAGCAATACAAAAATGGAAGGAAGAGTGTGCTGCAACACAAGCCAAAAGCCTGCAAGAGTACAGACAAATCTGGATAAATCACACTTTCTCAAATTAGGAAGCTCTAGAGAAGACACGTCAGGAAGCTCGTGCCCTGAAGAAACAGAACAAAGAGTTGAAAGGCAGAATGGCCCGGGTATTTGACCTGACACAAAAGCTATTGGTTATAAGGAAACCATCTTGCAACTACTCCTTGTTCCTTATGGAGCGACTCATATGGTTTCAAATCAAATCAATTATAGAAGGCAAATCCTATGCAGTACTACACCCAGCAGATTTTCTTAAAACTTTCACAGAAGCATCTGCTAAGGATCAACACCTCCTTTGTGAGGCATATTTCCATAACGAAACCATCCCTGAAAACAGGCAGCTGAACCTTATTCCTCTTGTTGGGGACATTCAGATTCCGGCGTTCACCTCCTTTCTCCACAATCAAATCATTTGGCAAGATGACTTCATGGCTGCTAAACACAATGAAGACAACTGCCTTCTATGGATAAGACCAGAACCATAGAATGCAGCCACCTTTGTCACAGAATATTATGAGTTCTTAAAGAAACCAGGGGTGACTGAACATGTTCAGCAACTACAATCAACAGTGCTCCAAGATTGTCAGCACTTCATCAGAACCATAGAGGTTGCTACCCTCCAGGTAAATAACCTGTTTTGGCAGCAATCCACTGACAAAAGACAAGAACACAATCCTTTTTTCCCCACCAACCTTGAGGTAGCAATCTCCAGGGTACCTAACTACATCCAGTGTGCTCAACAATGTGCTGAAAAGTGGATAGGGTACCAGTTTTATTTTCCTATCCTCTGGTTTCCAATAGAAAGATATCAAATTAATTATAAGCTGCCTAAGAAGATAGAAACATCATCATGGCAAAGATTACAGCGGGTCCAAGGGTTCATAACGCCAACGGACGGTACCTCCCAGAGCTACTTCTTGAGTAACTTACACGCTCAGAGTCGGTATCCAGACTCTGATTCAGAGTGAAGTTGCTTGAGGACATGCAACACGTTGAGATGGGGGGGATGTTAGGACCACACAATGTACCTTTTTGCCCATACTTTTTGCCACTATTACACTCTTGTTCACTCACATTTAAACTCATATTATCACTTTATCAGATCATTCCAAAGGTATACAATGTCCCTTCTCATTACTATACGTTTAATCTATTTTGCATAATATTTTACATCACTCTCGTACTTAACCATTGATTAGAAATGTATAAGTGCTTAAACAGTTCAAACTGTAGATTAACATTTGAGGCCTGTTGCTGAAACAACAATTCACAGAAGTTGTTGCACAGTCCAGGGTCACAGATGCTAAAACACGAAGTTGTTACACAGTCCAGGGTCGCAGATGCTGAAACATAGAGTTGCTATACAGTCCAGGGTCGCAGATGCTGAAACACAAAGTTGTTACACAGTCCAGGGTCGCAGATGCTGAAACACAGAATCGACGATGTTGAGTTCATGGTCACGATGCTGAAACACAAACAACAACTCTACAACAGTTGCACCATGAGCCAAGCACCAACCATCGCTCCTACACGAGAATGCTGAAACATTCAAGAGCACAAATCTCGTGGCTGAAATAGCTTGTGATTTTTGGTGTTGAAACAACATCAGCAGCAACGAAAAAGAACTGTTACTCCAGCCGTAACAACAACACCTCATTCAGCACTTGTAATAGCATTTTGTTGTGCGAGACTAAGACATCCTATTCTGGTTTAGAAAGTCGATCTGACTAAGAATAGGACTCAGATATACATCTGTAATGTTTGATGAATTGTATCGAAGGGATTCCCTCTTTAAATAAGAGGAAATCACCATTCGAAGGAGGGAAGTTTTATGTATTAAGAAAGCTTCAGAGAGAGGGATGTACTTCATTTTTCTAGATTGTAATATGATCCATTGATAGATGAATAAAATACTATTTTGAGCATCCTTCTCTCGCCTTTCCGTCTCAGGGGAATCTTGTGAGAAGGTAGGGCCCACCTTCTTCACAAGATTCACCCTTTAGTTTTATAGTGTGTTAGTGTAATTTATGTTTATGCCTTGATTAACTTTTATCTTGCTGAAACACTACTGTTAATGAATTCTGCTTTGTTGAACACTACTGAACTCTGTCTTGTTAAGAACTTTGTTTTATTGAATGTTACATTTTTTTCACGAAGTTCATAATCATTTCAATTAGAAATCTTGTGTGACGAATTTATGAGGCTCTCCTAATCAGAGACTAGAGCTAAGGGTTCATTCTTAATGAAAGGGATTAAGGGTTTTGTTCTCTGTTAGAAGTAATCATCTTCCAGTTATTTTCCCTGAGTGTGCAATCAGAGACTAGAGCTAAGGGTTCCTGCTTAATGAAAGGGACTAAGGGTTATGTTCTCTGTTAGAAGTAATCAGCTTCCAGTTATTTTCCCTGAGTGTGCAATCAAAGACTAGAGCTAAGGGTTTCTGCTTAATGAAAGGGACTAAGGGTTCTGTTCTCTGTTAGAAGTAATCAGCGTCCAGTTATTTTCCCTGAGTGTGCAATCAGAGACTAGGGCTAAGGGTTCCTGCCTAATGGAATGGACTAACGGTTTTGTTCTCTGTTAGAAGTAGCTAGCCTTCAATTATTCTCATGAGTATGCTAATCAAAGACTGGTACTAAAGGTTCCTGCTGGATGGAAGGGATTAAGGGTCTTGTTCTCTGTAGATAGAGTGAGTCTTCTATGCATTAATGTTTTCATGAAAGTCTGTTAATAAGAAATGAGGTGCTGGAGTTCCTGCTTGGGAATAAGGGTCCTGTTCTCTGGTTACAGAATAGTGGTTCTTTCCTGTTGCAGTTGTTATTTTAATGTAATCCAGGATTCTTTAGATTAATCTTTACAAGATCTGCAATAGGTAGGTTGCTTTCCTGTGATTCAAGTCAGAACTTCAGTTTATTCAAGGCAAGTGTGATTAATATAGTTTCCTTTACTACAACTCTAGGCTGCTTTTGGAATTGAGCATATATAGTGCGTGGCTACCTTTGAAATAAACAGACTTCCCTGGGTTGAAAATTTATGTAGCACTTGATTGTTTGAGTTAATTAAGCAATTATAGTGACCAACAACTGCTAAGTGCTTTGTTAAGTGGTATAGTCACAGATCTGTGTCCCAGCTAGGTTGCAGACATTTGAGTCATTCAACTACCCCTGCTTGTAGCTCGGGTGAGACTTAATATTCTTCGCAGGTGTTGTCGAAAGTGTCAGTAGTTAGGGTTTTGTTGGTGCATTGTTGAAGAGTTGAACCCTGGGTCTTCTCCTACCCCAACAATGGATATCCTCACAGCTTGTAAGAAGAATTTCACGGCGGCAGATACTGCCAAGATATTCTTCGAATGAGTGTGGGTACACTTTGGGATACCACATACCATCATCTATGATCGAGACAACAGGTTCCTAAGCACCTTTTGGTCAAGTCTCTAGTCTCGGTTGGAAACCAATCTCACAAAATCCACTGCTTTATACCCCCAAATCGATGGCCAAACAAAGGTCATCAAACAGATGATTGTGCACATCCTGCGCATGTACAATTCTAGGAATCCACGTACATGGGATGAGATTCACCCATATGTCCAACACAATTACAATAGGGCTCTCCATAGTTCCACCAACCATATCCCATTTTAGGTGGCTATCGGATTCCAACCCTTGGGACCCATTGATGTTTCACTTCCTCTTTCCACAACAAAGATAGACTCTTCCCTTAATCATTTTGTGATCGACAAAGCCACCAGATTCATTGAGAGGATTCAGCACATCTACCAACAGGTCTAAGAGATTTTGCATAAATCCAATGCTAAGTACAAGCAGTGCCATGATGAACACAGGTTACCACACTAGTTTCAGGTTAGTGACAAAGTCTAGTTACATTTGCAGAAGGAGCATCTCATCGGGCCCAATAAGAATCTTCTTCCACTTCATTATGGACCTTAAACTATCACCAAGGTTGTCAGTAAGAATTATTTTTATCTCAACACTCCACCCTTCCTTGGTCTCTATCATGTATTCAATGTGGACCTCCTTCGGCCATATTTTCCACCATTATTGGACACCTCCAAGATCACAGAATAGATAACACCAATAGATATCAACCCTAACTGCATGGAACAAGCATCCACTAATCAGATAGTGGACACACAGGTCGAAGGAACTCACCAACAATGAATCTACCTTTATCGGGTTGTCAAGGAAGGGAAACTCCTACACCAAGGAAAGCAGCTCACCCATGGCCAAATCTAGTAGAAGTTTCCTCACATGATGGGTAAACTCAACATAATGGAGACCATTGCTTCCTAAGGGGTGAGGATTGATCTAGGTGGATATTGGTGGCCACCCACCTTTTCCAACTCACTCCTCGTGTCCATTTTTTGATCAACACGTTCTTCTGTACTGCTTTGTAATTGTGGGTTCTACACATCTGGGATTGTGTGAAGCCCCACACATCCTCCGGATGGATACGGGTGGCCTCTCGCCTAATCCAACTAAATTATTTTGTATGTTTTCATGTCATCACATATTGATGTACTTCCACTGCCGTTTTGGGGCCCTAAATGTTGTTTTTTTAGCTCACCACAGTCAAACTATAGACATAGTCATATTTTGATGGCGGAATGTGTAGTTCTATGAAATACCTTTCCAACAGGATATCACGCACCTAAACCAAAGGTCATATGCAAACTTTACAACCCTGGGAAGTTGAGGTACCAAATTACACCAACTTACCCATAGGGCCCACATGACTTTTGGTGTCTCACCTTCTAGGGTTAGGTTTTTGGATGTCTAGGATTTTGGCATTCATGAGTAATATCAAAAAGTCCTTTGGAGACTCCTTATAATCCATTCTTCTTAGATGGATGCACGTAGCAGCCACATCTCTTCTCAGAGATAGATACCACCATTCGAGCAAGTGTTTCAGTTCTGCAGTTTTACAGTTTCAACCTATTTAATTATTTAATATAAGACATTGTTCATTGGATATTTGTTTTATTCTTCATATCTTTGTGTTTATTGTATTCAATATGTTAATCAGTTCATTCTTGTCCTAAATGTGGATCACATATTCAGTAGGTTCTGCACACTTTGCTGCAGCACAAGCTATATGCCAACTTGGAAAAATGCTCCTTTGGCATTGACAAGGTCTAGTACCTAGGCTATATTGATGATTTGCATGGTGTGCATGTTGATCCATCCAAGATCCAAGTCATTTGTGATTGGACAGCCCCAACCACGCCCACTGCGATTCAGAGCTTCTTAGGCCTTGCCAATTTCTATTGAAGGTTCGTGTTGGGATTATCCCATATTGCATGGGCCCTCAGCCAAATAACCAGAGGTGGTGGTAAGGAAAACTTTATGTGGGGCTTGTCACAACAAAACTTGTTCAATGATCAAAATCAATGCTTGTGCTCCACCCTATTTCTTTCATTACCTAACCCACAACAACCCTTTGAGATCGAGACAAAAGATTAAGACTATGTTGTGGGATCATTCATCACTCAATGCAACCACCCCCTGTCCTATCATAGTGAGACATTATAAAATGTCATCCTTAAGTACCCTACTTACGATAAAGAAATGTACTCTATTTTACAAGCTTGCCTCCAGTTGAAGAATTACATTCTTGGGAAGAATAAAATCATCCACACTGATTATAATCCATTTCAGTTCATGCAAACACAATGAAAATTACAAAATGACCGCCATCAGAAGTGGTCCACATATTTGCAGCAGTTCCACCTCAACATCAAGTATAAAATATGAAGTACCAACCAATTCGTTGATTTCCTTAGCCGGCCTCTAGTCCTGACACTCACCACAATGCCCGATTCTTGTGGCCATGAGACCTTTCGATGGCCCCAGCTCTATGTGTCAGATCCTGACTTCACCAACAACTACCTAATGTTGGTTGCAAACACAGTTGTCACCAATTTCCATCTTTAGGATGGGATATTATTCCATCTAGTCCATCTATGTGTTCCATCAAGCGAGTGAGTGAAGATGATTAGGGAATCCCACTACAGTCCGATGGCTGGATAGTTCGATGTGGAAAAGACAATGGCAATGTTGCAGTGACATTTCTATTTGTTGAAACTTCGACAGGATGTCAGCAGGTATATTTGGTCCTGCACTACCTGCGTTATTGCAAATAGTCCATTAAGAAACAAGGCATGTACACTCTTCTTCCTACTCCTGACACGCACTGGAAATCCATCTCAATGGACTTCAATTTGGTCCTTCTATCTCCAAAGCAAGGAAATGACTATATTTTTTTGGTTATTGATTGTTTTTCCAAGATGGCGATTATGGTCGCTTGCAAGAAGAGAATCAAAATGGAGGCCACTTCCAAGCTCTTCTTTGAACGAGTGTGGGTTCACTTTGGGATACCACAAACCATTTGTTGGATTACTGAGAGCAGGGGTGAATCAATAATAGAGAAATTTAATCCTATTTCATCAAAAATGCAAGTGATATATCAATGTAGCATTATCATCCAATAGTTATAGAGTAAATAAACAATGAACAAATGAGCATTCACACACATACACAGTACACCAATTTTTTTACGTGGAAACCCAAAGCGGGAGAAAACCATATAATGTTTTTTCGTATATGTCTTCAAGAATTACATTCATTGGAAGTACCAAATTCTTTTGTTTTCCGACTGCAACTGGAAGGAGGCTCCAACCCCCTAGTTTTTCAGGCTACTACCTGAGGGAAGATCCAACTCCCCAATTCTCTGGCTACAACCATAAGGAGGATACAACCCCCTATGTTCTCCAGCTACAACCAGAAGGTGGCTACAACCACCTGTCCTTGCCCCATCTAACTGTCGTGAAATATAAATGCCAAATGTAGACAACCTGTCACTGTCAACCTGTAACAACCTGTACCAATCAACCTGCACCAAACAACTTGTACCATTAACCTAAACCAACATGCACCATGCATCAACCATGCATCAACTGCACATCAACTATGACTCATCCAGATGTACCAACATCATCAACTATACACCTCATGTATGTGAAAACTCATCAACTACTTGTCTCAACCATGTATCCAACATGTACCTCAACCATATACCAAACACATACACCAATATAACCATAAAAAATCCATCACTCTATCCATAAAACAAATACCATAAACCCTTACATCAAACCATGTTCCACAACCTCACAGTTATGTAGCCTGAAGCTAAACCAACAACTTCAGCAACACATCAGAACTGAAAGACCAATACCCATATGCCAAATACCAACAACAAAATACCAATTGTATCCCTCAACAACTCTAATATATGCAGCAATACTGAACAACCAATACCATCTCAAGAGATAAACCCTATCTCACAAAACATACCTCAAAAATAATGTGCCATATCTCTCATAAATAGACCCCAACCATGTTGTTGCCACAATTTTTCTGCCGCACTTTTTCTGTCGCGATTTTTCTGCTGCACTTTTTCTACTGCGATTTTTCTGTCGCTATTTTTCTATCGCGATTTTTCTGTCGCATTTTTTCTACAACGATTTTTTTGCCACACTTTTTTTGCCGCAATTTTTCTGCCGCTATTTTTCTGTCGCACTTTTTCTGCCACACTTTTTTTGTCTCACTTTTCCTACCACACTTTTTTTGTTGCACTTTTTTTTCCACACTTTTCCTGCCGCACTTTTTTTGCCACACTTTTTCTACTGCAATTTTTCTCTATCAATAATACTTGCCCAAATAACCTTTCAAAAAAATATATATTCAATGATATTCAAGTGTGATTAAAATGAGAGAGCCTTTCCTCTTATTTATACTTTCATGTAGCATCCTACTTTCCTTATTTTATGGAGTTCTTCATTAAATTTACTACTTAAACAATTTCTTTTGCAAACACTTTGACCTTTTGGGGCTTCTAGATGACTCATGATGGTCCTCCAATTTCACATGGACATAACTCTCTAACCGTGAGGAGTTATGTGATGTTCCACATACCATTGGAAATGGCATGACAAACACTATCCATCTAAGATAGTTTCACTGACAAATTCACTGAGCTTCATCTCGTTATTGCACAATTAAGAATCGGTTATATGACCATACTTCTAGGACAAATCAATCCGCAAAGCGTCTTCCCATGAGAGTTTTCACCATAAGGGGAACATTTTGGAGTTCATCCATTTGTACTTCTTATCAACCATGAAAAGAAAATAATGAGTCATATTTACATCAAACAAATTTGGGTCCATTACCCAAACCTTTGTGCTATTGGAATTTTCTATCGAACTTTTTTCAAGGGTTGACATCAATGAAAACCAACCTTAATCAACACCATTATCTCAGATTGGGACAACCATTTCCTCAGGACATTCTGGTCGAGCCTCTGGTCAATTTTGGACACCAATCTCACTAAGTCCACTACCTCCCACCCCCAGACGGATGGCCAAACCAAGGTCATCAATCGGATGATCATGCACATCGTGAGCATGTACAATTCCAAGAACCTCCACACCTGGGATGAGAGTCTTCCCTATGTTCAGCAAAGTTACAACAAAGCCATACATAGCTCAACCAACCACAATGCTTTTCATGTGGGTTCGGGATTTCAACCATTGGGCCCCATGGATGTTGCACTACCCCTTGCGACTACCCAGGAAGACTCATCACATGCTCAAATAGGAGCTGACAAATCCAACCGGTTCATTGAGAGGATCTAGGACATCCATCAATGGTTTCCAGATATTTTATATAATTCCAATGCCAAGTACAAGCAGTTCCATGATGAACATTGGGTGCCACACCAGTTTCATGTGGGATACAAAGTTTGGTTGTACTTGCAAAAAGAAATCGTTACAGGGCCTCATCGGAAGATTTTTCCACTCCATTATGGACCATACAACATCACCAAGGTTTTTGGTGGAAATGCTTTTGAGCTCAACCTTCCCCCATTTCTTTTCTTGCACCTAGTATTCAATGTGAACCTCCTTCAACCTTATTTTCCACCATTATTGGACACCTCAAAGATAGAAGAACAGTTGAAACCAACATAGATCAACCTTGACTACATGGAATAGGAATCCACTAATCATATCATGGACACATTGGTCAAGGGCACTCTCTAGCAGATAATCTAGATTTATCAAGTTGTCAAAGTAGGGCAACTTCTGTACCAAGGTAAGTCGCTCACCTGGGGCCAAATTCAACATAAATTTCCTCATATGATGGGGGAACTCAATGCAATGGATACCATTGATTCATAATATGGAATTATTGTTTGAGGAGGATCGCTTTGGCCACCCATCTTGTCTAATGGGCTCATAACTCTCTTTTGGCAACTTATTATTTTTAGCAGTTTTTCGGTTCCTAAACTTTCATGCCATTTTGAGAGCCTAAATGACTCTTTTTCATGATAATGAACCTCTATAAAATTCAAAAGGTTTTATAGATCCCCTAAATGAATATTCTCTTAAATACCTTTCCAACGAGATATAATGCACCCTAAATGGAGATCGTATGCAAAAGTTACGACCCTGGGAAGTTGATGTACTAACTTACCCCAAAGATGCTCACATGACTTTTGGCACTTCATCTCCTAGGGTTAGGATTTTGGACATCTAGGGATTTGGAATTCATTTTTATTATAAAAATTCCTTCATATCCTCATTGTACTCATATTCTTACGAATGGCGTATCCATCACATATCTTCTCAAAGATAAGTTGCCACCATTCCAACAAGCTTGTTTTCAGTCTCCATTTTACAATTTTCAGCATATTTCTTATTTAATAGAAGCCAAGTTTTACTTTATATTTTCTATTGTTAACTCTGTCTCTGTGTTAAATATTATAAATCCATGGTTTCATTCCATTTCTCTTATAAATATGCACCAGTAGTATCAGAGCGGTCTGCTCCTTGTCATTTTTTAATGCATGTCCCTGACGCGGTCAGGATATAGATAGTTGGGTCTCGAGCTTGTTTCTCTTGAGGAAAAATTCTATTTCACACCCTATAAATCATCCATGGAAGGAGAAAATAAATACAATGGGATAGGATATCCTTTCAAAAAAAATCTCGAGGAAGCCCCAGAGCGAAAGAGGAGCGAGATGATGGACAACTTTGCACAAATCCTTCGATAGCTACCGACAAGTGACGCATCCACCTCAAGTAGCAATGCCATCCCCTTCAAGGTACAGATAAATTTTTATATTCCTATATTTGAAGGTCAAATAGATGTCGATGTCATAGATAAATGGTTAAAACTTCTACAAGGGTATTTTTTTGTCCAAAACTTTTCTGATGAAGAAAATATTACATTTGTGCTCCTCAAGGTCATCCTCCATGTCAAAGATTGGTGGGATAATTTCTGTGAGAAAAATAAAATAGAGGGATCCACATTATTTGCAGTTTCACCCACTTGAGGTTCCTTCATGGATGTTATTAAGGAACAATACTACCCTTTTGGAAGTTATGACGAATTATATACAACATGGACGAAACTGCGGCAGGAAAGGGACCAAATAGTGTCATAGTTCACTAATGTCTTTCATTCCTTGCAAACCAAGTTGGGTATAAAATATTCTGAATGACATCTAGTGCTCAAGTACTGTGGTATTTTGCATATATACATCCAAACAAAAATGGAGTTTTTGGACATCTCATCCTTGGGCACGACCTATCAATATGTTGTCAAAATAGAGCAGGAAATGAAACAAAAGACGTGACAGTTTGGTCTCAAAACCCCTCACAGCATAATTAGGGAAAAGGCTTCCCCAAATTGTAGAAAAAAGGACAAATAAAATATGGGAAACCTCATGACAACTAGTCCAATCTGCAAGAAAATAGGGACAATGGGAAAATGAGGAAATATATCGGGAAGTGGTGTGACTTCCATAAGAGCCCCTAGCATAACACTATTGGTGGTCGAGGTAAAAGCCTATGTATCATATGAGGGTTCCGAATCTGAGTTAGAACCAAAAAAGGAGATATGGATCAATGACGCAGAACCTAGTGCCACCATTTCTAACACCAATATCTAACCCGATGAACCTGATGAGCCATAGGAAGGAAAGCACCTCTTTCATTCATAGACATGGGTGAAAGGCACGTTTTTGCACTTCATTGTTGATAGTGGTATCCAAAAGAACCTCATCTCAGTATGGTTCATTGAGACTCTATCCCTTCTAACAAGACTGCGCTCGCAACTCTACACCATTGGATGGCTCCGTCAAGGAAGCGATCTTCACATCAACCAACAATGTCGCCTATCGTATGGCATCAATCCATTCAAAGATGAGGTATCATGTGATGTTTATCCCCTTGAAGTTTGTGATGTTATTTTGGGACAAGCTTATTTATGGAAATTGCATGCTATATATGAGTCTAGGCCTCCCAGTTTTATTATTACTTTGAACAAGAAATTGTACAAGATATTTGAGGTAGTCCCACATAGTGTTATTTCTGTGATCTCTGCCAAGCAATGCAAGAAGTTCATTTCTCATATATGGAAGTTTGTCTTCTTCGTGATTCATTCTTAGAGTGAGATAAAGGTTGCAGCCACATCCATGGCCTCCATGACCGAGTTCTCCATGCATCAGAATCAAGTGGATAAGATCATGGAAGAATACAAAGACATATTCTCATCACCTAATCAAGTACCTCTACACTACCAGGTCAAGCATCTCGTCGATATGACCCCTGGTGCACCACTACCCAATGGGCCAACCTATCATCACTCTCTTCTAGAAAATGATGAGATCAAGTGACATGTCCAAGAATTTCTCCATAAGGAGCACATATGACACAACTCATCAACTTGTGGAAGCCCAATCATGTCGGTGCATAAGAAAGGCATGACATGGCGACTCTGCATTGATTACTGCTCCCTAAATAAAATCACAATCAGGAACTGATACCCAATTCCTCGAATCGATGATATCCTTGATAAGCTCAAGAGGGCCAAATAATTCAGTAAGATTGATCTGAAGTCTGGCTACCATTAGGTCCCAATAAAACCAACAGATGTATGGAAAATTTCCTTCAAGTTAAAAGAAGGTCTTTTTGAATGGTTGTTCATGCCCTTTGGTTTGAAAAATGCTCCAGCAACTTTCATCAGGATGATGAATGATATCTTGCATCCTTTCAGTAATTCTTTTGTGGTGGTGTATATGGATGACATCCTCGTCTACAAAAAGACTTGGGTAGAAAATTTGCAACATATTCAACAAGTTCTACAAACTCTGCGGCAACACAAGCTATATGCCAACTTGGAAAAATTCTCCTTTGGCATGGATAGGGTCCAATACCTACGCTACATTGTTGATGAGCATGGTGTGCATGTTGATCCAGCCAAGATCCAAGTCTTCCATGACTGGATAGCCCCAACCACGCTCACTGAGATTCAGAGCTTCTTAGTCCTTGCCAATTTCTATTGAAGGTTTGCGTTGGGACTCTCCCATATTGCATGGGCCCTCACCCAAATAACCAAAGGTGGTGGTAAGGAAAAATATGTGTGGCGCCTGTCACAACAGAAAGAGTTCGATGATATGAAGCAACACTTGCACTCCACCATAGTGATTTCATTACCTAACCTGCAACATTCCTTTGAGATCAAGATAGATGCTTCAAACTATGTTTTGGGTGAAGTCATCACTCATCATGGCCATCCTGTGGCTTATCATAGTGAGACACTATAATATGTCTTCCGTAAGTACCCTACTTATGACAAAGAAATGTACTCCATTGTGCAATACTGCCTCTAGTGAAGGTTGTTAGGGAGCTAACCTCCCTAACCCCTCACGTAGGTATAATAATATAATTCCATGTAATAAATGCCTATATTAATAAGGCCTAGCAATAAGGAAGAATAAGTCAAATGTAAGAAGAACTAATAGAATCTTTCACTTCTAGAAGGATCTTCCTCTAGATTGTTCTTTTGGACAGATAGATTTAGTATAAATAGAAGTAGAGGGTATGATAAATATTGTCTTGTATATTATTGTAATAGAGCTCTACTCTATTGGAGGTTTCTCCCTTGAAGAGGCAAGTGAAAAATGCTCTCAGTAATCAAAGTGCTCTTTCTGGTGTTATCTTGGTATTATTCTGGTATTATTGTGGTAATGTTCTGGTTATATCATTGTTTCTCTTCCATTTCTAGCTAATTATTTATGTTTTGCATACTATTTTATATCTAGAATACTACAAGTGGTATCAAACCACATTCCTCGGTAAAAAATTGTGGGTTAATTTTTTTTAGGGTAGAGACATATTCCATCATTTAAAGCTACAGAGATCTGTCGTTACATGGGAAATAGAAGTGGTACTTAAGCGCATATCTATTGGCCACCCTTGTAAGCCCTCTTGGTACCCCTTCAAGTGGTAGCACATCAGCCAACACTTGTATATCGAACGGCCTAGAAATCTTGAAGCCCTCCATAGAAAAATCGATTGACCTCCTGACTATTATAGTTTCACCGAGAATAACACTCAGGAAGGTACTCTTTAGTACTTGGCTAGTCGGGTAGTGTGGCTAAGGGAACGATCTAGCCTCCTTATTTGGTGCCCTGAGATATTGGGCCAAGTACTACTATTGGACCCCACACGTATATCATAGAGCTATAGCACAAGGAAAACCCTTGTTTGTATAACCCTTGAATACCCTGACCCTTGGGATGAAAAAAAAAACATAAAAGACAAGATCTATTGCAGCACAACTATGTCTTTTGCATTCAGGTTCTGAAATTACTACACATTTATTCATGTTAAGCATTTGGGAATTTCGTCATTGTAGTATTCTTCAAGCCAGAGTATAACTCCATGGGAGTAAAAAATAAATGAGTATAGTGGTCCCACCAGGACATTTATTTGGGACATATCCCACTAGGTTCCTCTCTTTTTTCCCGATTCCAGTGATGCCTATCATTTTTAACCCAAATTTTGTTTTGTGTACCCGACCTATCTATGACACCCTTATTTGGATCCTATCCCTTTGGATCCCCCTTTTCTCCCTGATCGCCGTGGTACTTATCATTTGACACCCTTTTTTCTACGTGATCCTACCCACCCTCGAGACCCCCTTTTGTTTCCCCAATACCATTTTCCTGCTCCTTTGTCCAAATGACTACCACACAAGCTCAAGACCTCAATGCCTTGATTGTTGACAACCATTAGAACAAGGACACCATCAAGAAGCTCACTTCCAACATTAGCTCCATCAATTTCACTATTGATATCCTCAAGGAGGAATGTTCCCACATCAAAGACCTCAAGGAACAATGTTCCCTCATCAAATACCTCAAGGAACAATGTTCCTACCTCAAAGACATAAAAAACACTTCCTAGGACCTTCCTAGAACCCTTCCTCTTATGAACAAACATTTTGTCAGGATGAACATGACTCTTCCCATTACCAAGTGTTAGGGACCTAAACCCTCACGTAGGTAGAATAATATATTTTCATGTAATAAAGGCCAATATTAATAAGGGCTAGCAATAAGGAAGAATAAGTCAAATGTAAGAAAACCTAATCAAATTTTCTGCTTCTATAAATATCTTCCTCTAGATTGTTCTTTTGGATAGACATATTTAGCATAAATAGGAGTAGAGGGTATGAGAATTTTTTCCTTGGATATTATTGAAATAGGACTCTACTTTGATAGAGGTTTCCCCCTCGAAGAGGCAAGTGAACATTGCTCTCAGTAATCAAAGTACTCTTTTTGGTGTTATTATGGTATTATTTTGTTGTTGTTCTAGTTATATCATTGTTTATCTACCATTTCTAGCTAATTATTTTTTTTTGCAAACTATTTTATATCTAAAATATTACAAGTGGTATCAGAGAACCTTCCTCGACAGAAAATTGTGGGTTAATTTTTTTTCCAGGGTATAGAAGTATTCCAACGTCTTAAAGCTACAAACATATATCGTTACACGCATAAACCTGCGGTCAGGGATTCATAAACGTAGGAAATGCAAGTGGTACTTAAGTGCACATATGTTGGCCGTCCATGTAACCCATGTTGGTACCCCTTGACTGGTAGCGCATTAGACAACACCTGTATACAGATCGACCTAGATCTCCTGAAGCCCTCCATAGTTAAATCGATCAACCGCCTAACTACTATAGTGCCACTGAGAACAACACTAGGGAAGATACTCTCTAGTACCTGGGTAGTTAGGTAGTACGATTAAGGGCACAGTCTAGCCTCCTTAGTTGGTGCCCTGAGATATTGGGCCAAGTATTATTGTTGGACCCCGCACATATATCATAGAGCTATATCATAGGGAAAACCCTTTTATGTAGAACCCTTGAATACCCTAACCCTTGGGAAGGAAACAAAAATAGAACAGACAAGATCTATTGTCATGGAAATGTGTCTCCTCCGTTCAGGTTGTGAAATTACTACTCATTTCTTCCTGTTAAGAATTTCGGCATTCCGTCACTGTTGTTAGCCTATGGCTTACCTTTACCAATCACTAAGTCTAAATTTTCACCTATATTTTTATTATTCATTTAGGATATTAGTAATATATCCTCAAGTGATGAATAATGATTTAGTTAAGATTGCCTATCCTAGTCATCATGCATGATTTCAGGATCTAGAGAAAATCTCTCTATGAGGTGGCATCACCCATTGTACTATAAATATGTAACATTGAAGTGAATAAAATTAGCATTGGCTAGTGAGCCTTTTCCTCCATGTTGTTGTTATTGTCTATATTTTATCAATTGGTATCAGAGCTCTTATGGTCTTAAGGGCATAATAACTTCACCGTGGTAGTTTCCATGGAAGGTGAAGTGGTATGAGAGCTCTTATGGTCTTAAGGACCTTGTAGCCTATACTAACAAATTGCAGGGTTGCAATATTTGGGATGTGAAATGGAGATAAAGAGAGCTAGATCCGAGACAATGTATGGACACGATTCAAAGTTTGGCGTCTAGTTTACAGACTTTACAGCCAATCAAAAACTAGGTAAGGCAAATTTTGCAATTTCTTTTACGGAATTATTTCACCACCATCGAGATTGAGTTATGAGTCATATATTTTGGCATGAAATCGCAATTGGGTACAAGTTAATTAAATCGTTGTTGTCTCTAAGACATTTTTTTTAGCTGAGCCTCTTGCTGGTCCTCTTTGGGAATTTTGAATCAAAGTTGTGATATTTATCATTTTTTAGTAAAGTCAAGGCACAGACATGCCCGACGAAGTTAGATCTACTACATAATCTTGTATGATTTTTTATGGAACATTCCATGACTAAATACTCTAAAACAAATCCACGCGCAACAAAATTGTCAAATGCCCTATAGATCTGTCAAATGCCCAACAGATTTACCTTCAGGACGATTCTCTCAACTAAGGCCGAGATTTGAGGTAAGACATTGCTAATTTAGTGCCTTGAGCCTCCTCAAATAGTAGATACTAGAAAGCTCACTCATGGCCCTCTGAACAACATCTTGAAAAATCCCAGGGTTTCCGTTATCAAACCCACATTTCTATTATGGACAAAGTGCAGATTCTTAGAGCCGTCTTTGTCAATTGTCGACCATAGAAAAGACTGTATTATACAATGAATTTTCTCTATATTTTTCAAAAACTTTCCATAAATTAAGTTTCATTTTTTTGTTTTCATCCGCATGCTCACCATTTAGTTGTTGCCTCCACCTCCGCCTTCACGCATAGTTTACAACCCTAACTTGCCATTCTAAGGAGATCAAATTAATGAAGAAATTTCCATTGAATTCTATGATGTACAACTTACCCAGCGACCGAAAAGTCATGTTGATTTGCCCAACAATCTGAAAACACATGAATCAGCATTTTTGGCACACAATCTCACAAAATCACCCAACTCAGGATTCTTTCTGTTGTCGCTTTAGTTTGGTGACTGAGTATTGCAGGCATTATCATTGGATGCTTAAGCCTTGGATCTTCTTATTGTTAATATAGTTGTAAATATTACATAGTAATCAATGCGTAGCTACTCAAAGAGATGCACGCTGCATTGAACCTCTGATTTAATGCATTGAATCTGATATGAAGGTGATAACAATAAAGAAGATTCAGACGATATTTCTTTCTTCCCAAGAAGACGAAGTCTCATCCCTCATGGCATCCAAAATGTCCTTGTAAAGAATTTAGATGATAGTGATGGTTGCACTGATAACTTCATGGTGGCAGACGTCTACACAATCCAAAATTTTAATGTCTGCTTGGTTGTAGGTTACTGTGGCTTCTCAGGAATCTGTGAACATGCTGCCACAGATGAGGTGCATTGGAGACCTGCATCTAGATAGAAGTAGTCATTGACTGTAAAAGGCAGCTCACCGAGTAGAAGAGATAGTTGTCATAGAACTGTGGGGCACCTGGAGCATTCACTGCTTCGTGTAACAAATTGTTGCAGAGCAATGCAGATTGATTAGCGATAAGCATTGAGCCAACTAGTAGAGGTATTTGATTCAACACACCTCTATATCATGGAAAATGATATGAGTAAAGAATATTTTCGTTGTTATATTTCTATCAATTTGCACCAACGATATTTCTCATCAATAATTTGCACGATCACTCTGTGATCTGTGGAAAAATAATCAATGCTCTACCAATGAAAGTATTTGGTGTATTAGTTTTACATGATATTCCTCTTTGCCTTCTCATGTACTATGTACTATGTATACAAAACCAAATCTGAAAGATCTGGATATGAAGTGAATCCTGGAGATCCCGCGGCCTGTTTGAAATTCCATGTATCTGTTGATTTGGTGTGATCTATATCAGAGGTGAGATTAGTATCGTTCTTCAACAAATCTACAGAAGAAACCAACCCATCACTACATCCACCACAACTTGATTCTCTTTGGGGAAGAGGATATTTCCATCACCACGTTGGCACCGAGCAATGCAAGAACACGAGCTACCAATAATAGTTGAAGCAAGTCACCAGCTATCAAATTAAGGTTGAACATGCAACTCACCAAAAATTGTCCATTGCCCATTTTTTTTTTAAAAGGAAAAGTGAATGGTGATTTTTCTCTTTTATTAGAAAGAATGCCTTGCTTTGGAGATTTATGGAGTTAGTCTAAAGTAAATTTGTTTTGGGTTATGATATTACTATCCATCTTTTTGGTTAAAAGATGATTGAAATATTTGTTTAATGACATATGAGTTATAAAGAATATTTTAGTAAAATATTTTCTATGAACATCTTTTGGAGGTATAAGGAGGATCCTCAATATTTTGGAGATTCAACTTTTTGGATTTATATCCAAAATAAATTTGTAAAAGAGGATGGAAGTTTAATGTTCTTATTGAGAAAGAGGGTCTTTCCTCATTAAAAAGGGGAACAAAAGTCTAATTGAAGTTTTGGCAATGAGATGTGATGATAAAGGCATACAACATCTTGGACTATGGTTGATCACATTGTAAGCGATGGGAAGTCTTATGAAAGGACTATGGTAAATGTTTGAGTGTGTTTAGCTTGGTGTAGGTGTTTTCCAGAAGCAGGCTTGTAATTCATACACCATTGTGATCTCAAGAAAGTTTTAAAATGTATTTGAGCACGACTATTATAAGAGCGATACTCATAATATAATTGAAGTATTTTTCTCTGTGTCCTAGATCCACCCAAAATTGAATAAGGGGATCTTAGGTACACTTTTTGTTGTCTGTGATGGTAAGATTTTTATGGAATATTTATGTCATTAGGTCTAGTGTTGACATAATCATACTTGCAATTCATCATTTAACACAACAAACATGAAGTTCAAGCTCAAATTCATGTCATTCAAGCATATGTGAAGAACATTCTAAATCATTCAAGTCGTCAACTAGATCAGTAATGGACAAATCAAAGTTTTTGAACTCAACAGATCATGGAGCATTTGAAGTTAAATTGTAACTTGCAAACAATGTTTGTTGTAAGATTACTTAATCAAGATTTATTGTAACTTGCAAATTGTCCTTTTGTAATTTTACATGTCTTTTTGAAATCAAGTTGAGTTGAATTGAATTTGTCATAAGGTGCATTTTCGACTGAGCCCGACACCCTACAGTCATTTTGAGTCGTATTTGACAAGGATGAGTACTTGAAACTCAAATCATCGTAATACTTTGGGATGCATTTTCGGTGGTAACCGACATCCTCAACTTCCTGGAAGTAGGTTCAAGTGAGCATGAAGTTAAAGTGAGTGAGTTGCAAATAAACCTTCTTCTATTGAGTCAAATTGTAATCAGGATTTACCTGCACAAGGAAACCTCATTTAATGTTTTTGAAATGGATCAAAGTCTCGAATTATTAGAGTTACTGAACACTCTAATAAACACCACTGAAGACAACATAGTGATATTGAACAAAACAACTCTTCAATCAGTGCTAACTTGTTTGCAAGTGATGCAAGCTAAAGTTAGAATTCTTCAATCTCTATCCCAGCTATTGAATGATGAGTTGAAAAATCTCAAAAATCAACAGCCAGTGAAGTGTTCTAAACTAATTTTTGTTCAGCACAATCCTCTCTATGATGATGATGATGATGTTTTTAATCAATAGTTAATGAAGGAACAACTCAATAACACAACTTCAGATGCAGACAAAGACGAATTTATTCTTGAACCTACTTTGCAAGAGTTTTCTTTTGAGTTTAATGAAGAAAACCTTTCAATGATGCATCAACATGCAGTAAATCGGCTTCCACGGATTTCAAAGAAACAGATTTATAATACTCTTTCCAAGCCCATAATCAGACCTTGGGAAGAAATCATCTACAACAAGAATAGAACAGGAATTGCATATGACAAGGAATTTACCTTTCATATTCCTGATTATTCAAGACCAATCAAGTTCCAAAGTGTTGTATTCCTTCAAGAAGATTCACTTTCACATGTTCCAGTTCAACATCAGAATGATAAGTGTCAACATTGTAATCAAGTTGGTCACAAGGAGAATCAATGTTTTGATCTCCATCCTTTCCAGCATTGTGGCAAGCATAACCATTCTTCAGACATATGTTCAACACTGAAGAAACTTGCAAGATTGAAAATTCACTATGAGTGGATTGATCCTTGGCAGTGGCCATCAACAACCAAGCGATTATATAAGTCTTACCAAAGAATTAAATCTTGAGTAAAGACCAATCTTGAAGCACATAACAATTTTGTACCTCACATAAGTGGTCCCCTTATGGCATCCCTTTCGAGCATGGCCCTCATGGGATGATATAACATGTGATTTTTTTTGCATGCCCACTTTGTGTTGTACTCAAATGGAACAAGTATGGTACTTTCTTGAGCATAGAAGGGGGGAGTACAATGATGTAACTCTCATGCACCTTAAGGGGGGGAGTTCAAAATTCTAGTGACAATGGTTCATGAAACCACTTGTGGTCTCTCCTTTTAGCTGACAAAGAGGGGAATTGATGATGGAATTGAATATGGTTGTCAAACTGAAAGTTTCGACAACAATTATATCATATGCGCATGAAATTTTCCAAATGGGCAACTGCGGTTTGTAAATGACAGACTTTGGCAGAATTATGGTTCAATAAGTTTAAATTGAATCATATAGATTTTTATTTTGAGAGAAATGATGTGAACATTTGGTTCACATAGATGTTCATTCGACCTAGCAGAGGACAAGAGGATCCTTCTGCATTGCATCTTGGCATTTGATTGAGTTGTCGGGCATTTTCAGGGATGTGTCAGACTAGAAGTTGATTCACTTCTCTTGGTTCGCTCTCATCAGAATAGAGTTTACATTAAGTGAACAAATTGCATGCATCATGGCTCACATGATTACACAGTGAGATTTTCCAGAGATGGAAGGCTTTGACAGGATTATGGTTCAATGACTTGCAATTGAATCATACACATTATACATTGGGATGTTGTTGGACACCTAAATGTGTCAAGATTGGTTAGTGGTTATCCAAAAACCATTAGATACATGGTATCAATTGGTCAGTGGTTATCCCCAAACCACGTATTCAAAGAGAACTTCAGTGATACACTAATAGTAGAGTGGTGATACTACATGTTCACCAATTAGCAAAAGAAATCAGATTCTTCTAGCTAAATACTTGGCAAAATGATCAAATTGTCAAGCAAACAGGAAATGTTCAGATATTGCAGTTGTTCACTTCCATACCTCATCTCTCTTCCAGTTCATTTCAGATGAACCATTCAACATCCAAATTGGCGTTTTTTCAGGAAGTTCTTCATTGAGGCTCAACTAATGAGTTTCAGTATGAAGACTTGGAATTGATACCAATTTATGCTTTATTGCTGGTATTATTGATCGGACTTGTGATTGAGGGGGGGATTGTTAGCCTATGGATTACCTTTACCAATCCCTAAGTCTAAATTGTCACCTATATTTGTATTATTCATTTAGGATATTAGTAATATATCCTCAAGTGATGACTAATGATTTAGTTAAGATTGCCTAGCCTAGTCATCATGCATGATTTTAGGATCTAGAGAAAATCTCTCTATGAGGTGGTATCACCCATTGTACTATAGATATGTAACATTGGAGTGAATAAAATTAGTGTTGGCTAGTGAGCCTTTTCCACCATGTTGTTGTTCTTATCTATATTTTATCAACTGTAGTATTCTACACATCGGAGTATAACTCTGCAGGAATGAAAAAAAAAAATGAGTCTAGACCCAGTTGGCACCACTATTTGAGACCTATCCCATTGGATTCCTCTATTCAACCTTATCGTAGTCATACCTATCATTTTCCAGTAAAAAAAACTTTGTTGTGGACCCGAACCCCTTCCAACGCCCTTCTTTGGGATTTACCCCATTGTATTCTCCTCATCACCCTGATCGTTGTGATACACTTCACCCATAAGTCATTTTGTGTGTGGTCCTACCCATCGCTTGTCATTTTCCCTCTTCATCATGGCCTACACTTGTAGCCAATACTTGGAATCTTGCTTCAATTCCTTGTACTCTAATTTCATAGAAACCAAACAAGAAGTGAGACAACTCAGTGCCAATGTTGCCACCATCAATAAAAATATGCATTCTTCCATCGATGCCAAAATGGAGGACATCAAATAGGAACTTGCTACCCAGCTTGAATCCTTCAATGCCCAGTGTGCCTCCTTCACTATGATGATATGCGCCAAGATGCATATCCCTATAGATCTTTCCTCATCTGACCCACCTTTGCAACCTGAAGGTTAAACTTCCTCTCATTCCTAGAATTTCCATCCCCAACACTTTTAGCGTGATATACACCTTCTGCGCGTGGTTGTGATGGTTTGGATCCCACTATATGGGTAATTCAAATGGAACATTATTTCTCTTTGTATGGCATTATAGATGAGTTGTCCAAACTTCAGTATGGTGTTATCCATATTGATAAAGAATGTTGGTAATGGTGGAAATGGAGAAAAAATGCTTACCAAGGGTATCTGGCTTGAACACAAATTGTGGCAGATCTTTATGAACACTTTGACACTAACACCAACCATTTAGGTTGTTTGACAAAGTTGAAACAATCTTGCATGGTGGAAGACTTTATATCCACTTTTGAGCAATTGGTTTTTCATATAGAGGGCATATCTGATGATTTTTTCTGAGAATGTTTTATCAAGGGCCTCAAGGATGAGATTCATGGCCATGTCCTCATGGGTCAGGATTAGAGTTGGGTGGACTCTACTAAAAGAGATAAGGAAGCACAACAAGTTGTCTCTTCTCAAAACTGAAAAACCTCCTTTATTCCTCTCACTAAACCAGTCCCTCCCACTCCTCCTTCTACTCCACTAAAGATATAGAAATTCACCAAGGAAGAAATGATTGAATGCCAACTCAAAGGCCTTTGTTATAATTGTGATGACAAATATTTTCCTGGGCACAAGTGTAAGGAACAAAATATTTGTATGGCCATCTCGGAGGATGTTTTGGAAGAATATGTTGAGGCTCCCCTTGTGGCCGCATCACCTGAACCCATTGACATGACTCCTCCCTCTGACCCTCCCGAAGTCAAACCAGTCATTTTCCTAAATGATCTCACTAGATTCTCTTCTCCCCAAACCATCAAGCTAATTCGTTACATTAAGCATAGGAAGGTCATCATTCTTGTTGATAGTGGAAGAAACTAATTTATATATATGTTCCATCAATAATTTTCAAATCATTATTGCCAATGGCAGGTCCATGAAATGTGGAAAGCATTGTGAAAATGGGTGTCTCCAAATTGGTCAGTACCACATGAAATCTGATATGTTTTCTATCGACATGGGTGGTTGTGAAATTGTGTTAGTTGTAGAATGGATAAGGACTTTGGGTCCCATTCTCATGGATTTTAAGGAATTAACCATGCAATTTGACCAGGAGGTCCAAAAATATTCATTCCAAGGCATCACCTTCAGTTCCTGGAGATTATCAATTCCCATCGCATGGAAACGTTGCTAAAAAAAGGTCATTCTAGAATTATTGCACAACTCCATGCCATTCAAGCCACTCAGACACCCTCTGTGTTGCAGGACCTCCAATCTATCCTCTCTAAAAATCTAGTTGTCTTTTCCACTCCCTAGATACTCCCTCCTTCCTGTGGTGTCCATGATCATTCCATTCCCCTTGTCCCCGACAACCTTCCTCCCAATATTCATCCCTATCGTCATCCCTTTTCCCAAAAAAATGAAATTGAAAAAATTGTTCTATAATTTTTCAACGCAGGTGTTATCCATCCTAGTACAAGCCCCTACGCTTCTCATGTGGTCATGGTCCTTAATAAAGAAGGTTCTTGGCGCATGTGTCCTAACTTCCATGCCCTCAAAAAACTCACCATTAAATACAAATTTCCCTTTCCTATGATTGATGACCTCTTGGATGAATTAAGTGGTGTTTAGTTATTCAATAAGCTTGATCTTCATTCTAGATACCACCGGATATGTATGAATGAGGCATACATTCCTAAGACTGCATTTCGAACTCATGAGGGCCACTATGAGTTTTTGGTCATGCCCTTTGGCTTGTGTAATTCTCTGTCCACTTTCCAAAGCCTCATGAATCATGTCTTCCATCCATTTCTCCATCATTTTGTCTTATTTTTCTTTGATGATATCCTCATCTACAGTAAAACCTAGACAACCCATCTTGCTCATGCGGATCGAGTTCTCGATCTACTCTCTCAACACAAACTTTTCCTCAAACAATATTAATGTTATTTTTGTGCCTCAGAAGTCGAGTACTTGGGTCATCTTGTTGGCAAGGCCAGTGTCAGAGTGGATCCTAAAAATATTGAAGCTAGGCAGGATTGGCCTCACCCAAAGACTCTCAAAAGCTTGCATGGATTTCTGGGTTTAACATGTTATTATCACAAGTTTTTTAAGAATTATGGAAAGATTTCAACCCCTCTCACTGCTCTCCTTAAAAATAATTATTTCACTTGGACTCCTGCAACTACTCAGGCCTTTCAAACCTTGAAGACAACCATGTGCACCACTCCAGTCCTGACCCTTCCTGATTTCACAAAGACCTTTTTCCTGGAAAGTGATGCTTCTGGGAAAGGAATTGGAGCAGTCCTTATGCAAGAGGGTCAGCCTTTGGCCTTTACTAGCAAACAATTGTCCGAGCAAAATTTGGGAAAATCAATATATGAAAAGGAAATGTTGGTTATTCTACATGTAGTGGATCTTTGGCACCCTTATCTATTGGGACAGTGCTTCCAAATTAATACAGATCATCAAAGACTCAATTATTTTTTGGAACAACACCTTTCCTCCCCAGAGCAACAAAAATGGGTGACTAAGCTCTTTGGATATGATTATGAGATAATTTACAAGAAAGGAAAAGAAGATGTGGTTGATGATGCACTTTCTAGAAAAAATGAAGATGAAGGGTCCCTTTTTTCCCTCTCCGTCACTGTACCAGATTGGCTCCAAGCTGTTCGCTAGGAATGGCTACACGATCCCAAAATTTCGCATCTGATACAACAATTGCAGGCCAATTCTCCTAATTCCCCAGGGTAATCTTGGCACAATGATGAGATTCTATACAAAGGTTGTTTGTATTTAAGTAAATAGTAAAAAATTAAATCCACGGTACTTTCTAAGATTCATGCTACACCCAATGCTATGCACTCATGGTTTACCAAAACCTATGACCGGGTCAAACGTTATTTTTTCTTGGATGGTATGAAACATGACGTTTGCAATTTTCTGGAAGAATTTTTTGTTTGTCATTGCAACAAGGGAGAAACAATCAAATATCCTGGCACACTACAACCACTTCCAATTCCACCGGCTATTTGCAAGGATATATCTATGGATTGTATTGTAGGTGTTAGCACTCTGTAAATTTTGTTGGGATGAATAGAATAACGATGGAGGTAACTGTTTCAACCATATTTAGAGTTGAGGCACTAGCCTGCTCAACTCAGAGAGGGCTCTCTCGTGTCACTGGGTATATATATGGGAATCGATGGCTAGTTTCAGTTTGTTTGGGGGTTTTTATAAAATTTCTAGCAAGGAACGAGAGGAACACTTTGGGCTATGAAGTCGGAAATAAATAATACATCGTCAGAACTGAGGAATATTTAGAGGAGAAAGGATAAATCAGGTAGTGAGTCTGAGTTTATATGAAAAATTTTGCATGGCGTCGGAAGAAAAAGAAACACATAACTACATTGGAGCATTACAGAAATGAAATCAAACATAGCTCGGAAAGAGATAAACGTGATCTAAATTGTTAATCCGAGAGCTTCGAATGATGAATTCTGGACCTTTAGTCCTTCAATTTAGATAAGAAGAAGTGTGAATGAAAATATAATCTCACAGGAAACACATACTATGAAAAGAGACAAGACTCACATCACTGTCAGTTAGAATCTTTTCATAAACAGTCTAAAATATGGATCTACATTCATATATTCATAATAACCCCAAAATTTACAAATGTCTTCCTGCACATAGGGCAGGCTCCCCCTTTCTCTTATTTTCTTAGATAATATATATATAGAGAAGATTTCTTCGTGAAATACAAAACATTCAGACTTCTCGTCATTCTAGGATTAGAGGTCAATTACAAATGAGAAATGATTTGTAATAATCGTTACCCTTCTTTAGAAGGACCATTAGAAACAGGTTCATCACATTTAGATGCAAACTATCCAAAATTTGTTGGAAGTTACTTATCTTTACTTGAGAATTTAATTTAACTTAGTGATCTCATCCTTTAGAGTATCCAACCAGACTAGTTGATTCTCTCCAACACTTTCATCCATTTCGACTATTACTTCTTTCTTCTGTCGTTTGGTCCATTTCTTTTTTACAACTCGCCTATTGATGACCAGATCCTTCATAATGGGATTAAGCCTGACTTCCAATCTGGAATCTATAACAGGTTCTGTATGGAACCTTGTTTCCAATATACATGAAATTGGTCGTTCTTTACTACTCGTAGGTAAAATTTCCACATGACATGAATAATCGGCTTCACTGGATGTAGCTTAGTCCATGTATCCTAGTTTCATAGACACTTAAACGTTATTAGAGAGATCATAGAGTTTAGAGAATTGGAAATTACTTCTCTCGCGGATAAAAATATTGCCTTCATACTTGGGTAAATATAGAGTTCCAATCATGAAACATTGAGAGATTCGCTGACAGGTACATTGATTTACCATGCTTGGCCAATCCATTTCAAATGACTAGCATTTGAGTTCGATAAATGGAGGTGTTCACCTAACATTATATGGTTGTGAAGTACCGAACAAGTGAGATAGAGTGATTTCAACCAGCCGCCACCAACACCCTACGAGTGTTTGATTTGACGTATAGGAACACGTGATATCGGGGTTTTGGCAAAAGTGGTTTTAGGCAAACCACCTTTCACCCTAACATACCTCTGGGGGAGATGCACATCCATCTTGAAAACCACAATGGTTTTCTCGGTCTGCCTTTATATAGTTAATTCCCGTGCAAGTTTGTCGCCCGATACGGGCTCCCGCCATTGATATGGGTTGTTTTATAATCAACGGTCTATAAAGATTTACCTTTTTGTGCCTCTGCTATACTTTCCTTTACGCTACCAGGCATGTCTCGGTTCTCTAAATTATCAATTTTCCAAACTATCAAGCTCCCACGACGATGAAACTTTTGCTAACTTCCCGAGACCCAGATCTTGTCTGAAAAAATGTTACGGTGACAACATAGGCTCCAATTGGGGATGTTATCCTCCCTGTGAGGTAGAAAATAACCTATAGACCCAGTGCACGATCCCTTGGGCTGATCCCAAACATGTGCATGGGCCCCGTTGCTACCTTCTAACTGGTGTCTTCTTCAGTCCAAACTATGCATGTCGTTCTGAATTGAACAATGGATATACCACTGAAAACTGACTGTACACAATACTGGAAATAAAAAATGAAAGTTCTTGTCTAACAAACTTATTCACACACTCCTATTTACTCTAACTACTAAAATGAGGCATTAATCAAGTGAAATCAAAATGCCAATGCAACCATGTGAGCATTTTATTCACTATCCATTTATTGTGCACAAACTTGCTCCAGATCCTGCTGACTGATATTTCATTTAAAAATTCATCCATGATTTTCAAAAAAGTTAAAAAATTTGGATTGTTTGTTTCTTTTAATAGGATTGCGAATGGATATTTCAGAATATGCATAAAACAATCGTCGTGTGTCACTCCTTCCACTGCATTTTTGTTTTTAAGTGATTCAACTTGTCGACTTCTAAAAAGTTGACAGAGTTGTTGAGAAGTATGGTGGCAAAGATTTCTTGAATCATAAAGCAACCAAGGCTGGAAAGCATCATCTGGTGTGAAAATATTCATATTTGGTACAAACATTGATTCGCTGAAATACACCGTTATTGGTAGATTTTGATCATAAACCTTTCTCATATAATGAGCCTCAAGATCATGAATCACATGAGAGAATGATTTCTTTTTAGGACTCAAGATAGAAAAACAAGATTCTTCCATAAGGATTGGCTCATTGTTTGGAGTTTTCATGGGCGAAACTTCAAAATCGCCATCCATATCCAGGTTGTTCAGAAATACGGTGATTACGTCATTTTCAGGGGAAGATAGGCAACCTTGAAATACCTTGTTTGGTGGGCAATATTGTTGAACATTTGCATTAGCTCTAGGACAAAGGAAAAGACTCTTGATAAAAATTTATTGATTGGCTTCCTCCTTAATCTGATGATTAAGATTTGATTGAAATTCTGTATTGAAATACCCTTCCAAGAGATGATCGTGCAATGAATGTGAGTGTAGTCAAATTTCTTTACTGATGACGACCCTTTCGTGTGAAATAGTGCTATTTTGGATAAAGTCAGAAGTCCCTATCCTTTCTAAAATTTCATATATTTCTCTTAACCATTCAAAGGAAGAAAAACACAAGGGGAGAGACTTTTCACCTGTAGGCTCGATGCTTTCATCGCTTTCAACTTCATGATTGGACATTTTATGATTTAAAACTCCATTTTGTTTCAATAATTTGAATGATGAAAAACATAATGGAAAGGTTTCGTCACCTGACTCACAACCTTCTTCATTATTCTCAGTATTATCATAGGTACGTTTTTCCATCTTTTTGGGATTTTGGATACGCTCACCTTTACCCTTTTCTTGGACTAATGACTGAATTTCCGAATCTGCAAATTTTTCTTCAAAACAAAGAACATGGTTATAAAGGGTTTGAGAAGAGTGTTCCAATGTCTCGTCAATCTGTTTTGTTTGTTCGATGTGACTTTGCATTGGCACAAATTTTCTTAACTCAACAATAATCTGAGAATTTTCTTTCAACAATTCGAAAGTAGTGAAGCATAGAGGTAGAGAGTTTTCTTTCGTTGACCTGATGTCCTTCTCCCCATGGTACTGCTGAAGAAGAGAGTCTTCAATATCACGATCATCTTTGTGTTTGTCATATATGGGAAAATCAACATTGTATGCAACGTCTTCCAATAAGAACGGACCTGGAAAATTTATTTGTTCTTCAATAAGTTGATTTTCAAACTGATCTTTCTGACTGTCTACAAAATGACCAGCTTCCTACTTATCATGAGGTGGCTCAAAGGCTAGAGAAGCACCTTTTATTTTAACAAATGTAGTGTGATTTTTAACACGATCAAAAGCATTTGAAACTTCAAGAGGGTTTATGTTATTATCCATTCTACGCTTAAGATTCCAATAGACTATTTCCTGTTCATATTCACTTTTATTTTCCTTAGCATTTAACTCCTAATTTTGGATTTGTTTACATGCCTGGATGTTGTGCTAAATATCCTGGGCATCATCAAACATTTGCTGTAAGGACTTGGGTCTCCTTTCCATCAGGAGGAAAGACAAATCTGGATGAAGAGTTGTCATATAATGAAACATGGCAGTTGCTTCAGTGGATTGAATTTATTCAGGAAATTTGTAATAAATACTTGAAAACCTTCTACTGAACATAGAGATAGCTTCATCATTCTGCCATTTCAATGCATGGAAATCTGCAAGTTGTAGCTCCAAGGATTTCTTCTTGCCCCAAAACTTCAAGAAAATGTTCCTCAATTCCTCCCATGAGCTAATTGTATCTGGATGCAAGTTTCTAAACCAGTCTTTGGTGTTCCCTTTCAAGGATTGAGAGAAGGCTCTCATGCAAACATCGTCATGGTCAATCTCGAATAAATCTATGAAATTCTCAAACCCTTGGATGTGATTTTTCAGATAAGATGACATTAGTTTCTCCATCAAACACAGGTATATACTCATGATGATTTGGAGGGAAATCATGGAGGACTTGGGGTAGATTCAAGGGTATGTATCTAAGTTGGGATTTGGAGGATGTAGAAATAAGGGGAGAGGCATCGGCCTTGGATTTATGGGGTTTACCAACTTTATCATGGTCATCACATGGCCCAGTTGTAAAACTCTTATCGAGATCATCGATATGGTGAGGGTATGCATGTGAAATTTTAAGAGGAGGATGAATGATTGCAATTTTTTCTTGATCATCATTAGAATGTAGCAGGTAAAGAAAAATTTGTTTGGCATTTTCAAGGAGAAAGAAGAGGCAACTTATAACAAACAACTGAATGCCCTGGAAAAATTTCAATTTTAAGTACCTGTTTTCTTCCATAATGTCTTTTCATGCCCCTGTCAAGGTATTTCATTTCTCAGTGTGATCTTTGAATTACGTTTAAAACTTGAGTGGAGTCGCCAATAATGTTTTGGAAGCCAGATTCTGCATGAGACTGGAGTCGCCATAGAAAATTTAAATTTATGGATTCTTCTACCAATGGAATCACCTTCCAACTAATTTTTGATGTGTGGAGTCGCCATAGCAGGAATACAACCAATATGTGCCTAAGTGTCTGCACCTCTCATACCTTAGAACTCAACCATGTCGTTCTTCCCATGGAAAAATTTTTGAATTTCGTCCACGACAATGGTGCCAGAATGTTATCACTTTGTAAATTTTATCGGGTTGAATAGAAAAATGACAAAGGTAACTGTTTCAACCATCTTTACAGATGAGGCACTAGTTTTCTCAACTAAGAGAAGGCTCTCTCGTGTCACTGGGTATATATATGGGAATCGATGGCTAGTTTTGGCTTGTTTGGGGGTTTTTATAAAATTCCTATCAAGAAAGGAGAGGGACACTTTGGGCTATGGATTCAGAAATAAATAATACATCATCGGACCTGAGGACTATTTAGAGGAGAATGGCTAAATCAGGTAGTGAGCCCGATTTTATATGAAAAATTTTGCATGGCGTCAGAAGAAAAAGAAACATATACTACATCAGATAATTACAGAAATGAAATCAGACATAGTTTGGAAAGAGATAAACATGATCTAAATTGTTAAGCCTAGAGCATCGAATGATGAATTATGTACATTTCATCCTTCAATTTACACAAGAAGAAGTGTGAATGAAAATATAATCTCATAGGAAACACATACTATGAAAAGAGACAAGACTCATATCACTACAAGTTAGAATCTTTTCATAAATAGTCTAAAATCTAGCTTTGCATTCATATATTCATAATAACCCCAAATTTTACAAAGGTCTTCCTGCACATAGGGCAAGCTCCCCCCCTTTCTCTTATTTTCTTAGATAATATATATATATATAGATAATATTTCTTCATGGAATACAAAACATTTAGACTTCTCGTTGTTCTAGGATTAGAGGTTAGTTACCAACAAGAAATGATTTGTAATAATTGTTACCCTTCTTTAGAAGGACCATTAGAAACAGGTTCATCACATTTAGATGCCAATTGTCCAAAATTTGTTGGAAGGTACTTATCTTTACCTGAGAATTTAATTTAACTTAGTGATCTCATCCTTTAGAGTATCCAACCAGACCGATTGATTCTCTCCAACACTTTCAGTCGTTTTGACTATGACTTATTTCTTCTGTCGTTTGGTTCGTTTCTTTTTTATAGCTCGCATGTTGATGACCAGATCCTTCATAATGGGATTAATCTTGATTTCCATTCCAAAAATTATAACAGGTTCTATATGGAACTTTGTCGCCATTATACGTGAAATTCCTCGTTCTTTACTCCTCGTAGGTAAACTTGCCACATGGCCTAAATAACCGGTTTGATTGGATGTATCTTGGTCCATGTATCCTAGTTTCATAGCCACTAAAACGTTCTTACAAAGATCAGAGAGTTTAGCGAATTGGAAATTACTTCTCTCACGGATAAAAATAATGCCTTCATACTTGGGTAAATATAGAGTTCCAATCATGAAATGCTGACAAATTTGCTGAAAGGTACGTTGATTTACCATGCTTGGCCAATCCATTTCAAATGATTAGCATTCGAGTTCATTAAATGGCAGTGTTCACTTAACATTATACGGTTGTGAAGTACCGAACGAGAGAGATAGAGTGATTTCGATCAGCCGCCACTAGCACCCTACGAGTGTTTGACTTGACATATAGGAACACATGATATCGGGGTTTTGGTGAAAGTGGTTTCAGGCAACCCACCTCTTGCCCCGATGTACCTTTGGGGGCGACGTGCGTCCATATTGAAAACTACAATCATTTCCCTGGTCTTCCTTTATATAGTTAAGTCCCATGCAATTTTGTCGCCCGATACAGGCTCCAGTCATTGATCTGCTTCGTTTTATAATCATCGGTCTATAGAGATTTACCTTTTTGCGCCTTTGCTATACTTTCCTTTATGCCGCCATGCATGTACTGGTTCTCTAAATTATCAATGTTCCAAACTATCAAGCTCCCACGACGATGTTACTTTTGCTAACTTCCCGAGACCTGGATCTTGTCTGAAAAAATGTTACGGTGACAATAGTAGGCTTACCTAAATCGGGAAATAAATCAGTCATCATGGTGGTAGTTGATCGTCTTTCCAAGTATGATCATTTATGTGCTCTTCAAAACCCATTTACAACCTCCACTGTGGCTCAAATTTTCATGGATCAGGTTTTCAAGCTTCATGGCATGCCTCATTCTATTGTTTCTGATCGTGACTCCACTTTAACCAGCAATTTTTGGCAAGAAATATTAAAGCAACAAGGCACCCGATTTCACCTCAACACAACTTATCATCCCTAGAATGATGGTCAAACTAAAGTTGTCAATAAGTGTTTGGAAAAATATTTGAGGTGCTTTGCATCGGAAAGGAAAAATCAATGGGCTCAATGGTTACGACTAGTTGAATGGTGGTACAACACTTCTTACCATAAAGCTACCTGCATGACGCCTTTTGAAGCAGTATATGGACAAAAGCAGCCTTATGTTCTCTCATAATTTCTAGGTGTCTTGAAGGTCCAGGTGGTTTACCAAACAATTATAGTTCGATAGGCTATTATTTTTACCCTCAAAGAGAATTTGATCATGGACAAAAATCACATGAAGCAAAAGGAAGATCAAGGTCGCTCTGAACATCAATTTGCATAAGGAGATCAGGTGTTTCTTCGACTACAACCTTATAATCAAAATTCCCTCAAGGGTAACCATTTTCAGAAACTGGTGCCCAAATTTTATGGTCCTTATACTATTCTCAAGCGTGTGGGATAGGTGGCCTATCAGTTATATTTTCCCATACATTCTAAGATCCATCCTATTTTTCATGTTTCCTACTTAAAGAAGGTGATTGGAACTAAGTGCCAAACTCAAAGCAACCTTCCTAAGTTGGATGAAGAAGGCTCCATTTTCCTATAGACACAAGCCATTTTGAACCATCGTGAGCGTCATCTGTGTGAGTGCACCATCAAGGAAGTGTTAGTCTAGTGGAAAGATACAACTCCAGCAGATGCCACTTGGGAACCAACTACCATTCTATAACAATTTCCTCATATCAATCCTTGAGGACAAAGATGTTTTTAAGAGCGAGGACATGTTAGGGACTTAACCCCTCACATAGGTAGAATAATACAATTCCATGTAATAAAGGCCAATATTAATAAGGTCTAGCAATAAGGAAGAATAATTTAAATGTAAGATGACCTAATTTAAATGGATAGACATATTTAGTATAAATAGGAGTAGAGGGTATGAGAAGTTTTGTCTTGGATATTATTGTAATAGATCTCTTCTCTGCTGGTGGTTTCCTCCTCGAAGAGGCAAGTAAATATTTCCCTGAGTAATCAAAGTTCTATTTCTAGTGGCCTCTCTCCTAATCCATCTGGCTTATTTTGTATGTTTTCATGTCAGCACATCTCATTGTACTTCCAGGGCCGTTTTGGGGCCCTAAACATTGTTTTTTAGCTCTCCATAATCAAACTATAGACGGAGTTAGAGTTTGATGACTGAATGTGTATCTCTCTAAAATACCTTTCCAACAAGATAACACATGCCTAAAACAGAAGTCGTATGCAAAAGTTACGACCCCAGAAATTTGAGGTACCAACTTACCCATAAGGACCCACATGAATTTTGGCATTTCACCTTCTAGGGTTAGGTTTTTGGATGTCTATGGTTTTGGAATTCATTAGTAATATCAAAAATGCCTATGGAGCCTCATTGTAATCATTCTACTCAGAAGGATGCAAGTAGAAGCCACATCTCTTCTCAGAGATAGATACCACCATTCGAGCAAGTGTTTCAACTCTGCAGTTTTACAGTTTCATCCTATTTCAGTTATTTAATAGAAGATAATGTTCACTCGATATATGTGTTATTCTTCATATCTTTGTGTTTATTGTATTCAGTCTATAATCAGTTCGCTTCACTCCTAAATCTAGATCAGTAGTATGAGAGCGGTCCTCTCTTCATTTATTTTTCTCCGTGCATGTCCCCAACAAGATCAGGGTACAAGAACTTGGGACTCGAACCAATCGATCCATTTCAATATCGTTCATGCCGAGCCCAACAACAACCCATGGGGGACGGAAAAAAATATGATGGAGCAGGAGATCCTATTAAAATGTTGCTCAAGGAATCCCTCGCACGAAAAAGGAACGAAATGATGGACACATTTACACATATCCTTCAACGACTTCCCAGAGGAGAAGCATCTTCATCAAGCAGCCATGCAACACCCTTCAAGGTACAAGTAAATTTTGATATTCTATTATTTGAAGGACTGATAGATGCGGATGTTGTAGATAAATGGTTGAATCTACTCGAAGGGTATTTTTCGGTCCACAATTTTTTTGATAGGGAAAAGATTACTTTTGCAATCCTCAAGGTCATCCCCCATGTTAAGGACTGGTGGGATACTTACTCTGAGCAAAGGGTCGCAGAGGAATCTGCAATATTTTTGGTGCCCCCCACATGAGATTCCTTATGGGATGCCATTAAAGAACAATACTACCCTGTTGGAAACTACGAGGACCAGTATACCAGATGGACCACCCTGCGTCAAGAAAAGAACTAGATAGTACCATATTTCACCAATATTTTCCATAGCCTGCACACCAAATCAGGTATCAAAGGATCTGAGCGTAATCTGGTGCTCAAATACAGTGTTTTTTTCCATATATACATTCAAATAGAAATGGATTTTTTGGACATCGCCTCATTGGGCACGGCTTATAAATACGTTGTCAAGATCGAGCAGAAATTTAAGCAGAAGAGGCAAGAGTTTGGATATGCAAACTCCTCACATCCAAAGTAGGGAAAAGGCAGCTCAACCCACACATCAAGGGACTGATCAAATATTTTCTTTCTCAGGACAACTAGTCCAAGCCGAAACACAAAAAGGGCAATGAGAAGATGAAGAAGGACACATGAAAATGGTGTGAGTACCATAAAATCACTTGGCACAACACTACAGAATGTCGGTCCAAGAAGTCACTCATGGTCGAGCTTGTTACCCATGATTTTGGTCATCATGATGATGTATTGATGATGGTATACTTAGTCTCTTCATAAGAACTTTCTCCTGAGAAAAGTTACTTTCTTCTCTTTCCAGAAATCACATTTTTGAGGACTGTTCACAGGCTGCTAATATATTTGCCTGCGAGAATGCATGATTCTCGCAGGCTGCCTTAAGCCAGGGTGCGAGAAGTTCGCACTGTGTTGAACTGCTAGGGTGCGAACTCTTTCTAAAGAAGGGAAAAAGATGAATTCTCGATGCTTCTATAAGGGAATCTTCTAGAAGGATGAGATGGCATTCGAATGGCTATCCTAGTACTGGATTCCCTGATATTTTGGGATCATTCTTATCCAAGTAACTAATTCATTCTCTCCTATATATTGAGGGAATTCTCATGGAAAAGGTTAAGCAAAGAAGCAAGATTCATTGGAGAATTAGTGAAAAGAATTGTGTGAAGGACTGATGCTACAGAAGCTTGGAGACTCCAGCAAGTTCACCCAAAGGAGTTGATCTTCTTCATGCAAGTGAGAAAGTGTGTGTGTCGGAGCCAAGGGCCATCGAAAGGAAGTTTGCAACATCAAGGCTCAGGTTGTAATCTTTACTTTCCATCAATATGATACAGTAATATGTCCCTTTCCCATAAAGCTAATTCCACTTTATTGTATAACTCCTTGATCATATACATAGATTGACTGTTGAACAGATTGTGGTTTCTTCACTTCTGTTGGTTTGTATTGTTTTGGTCTTGAATGTACGAGAGCACTAAAGCGAAGCAGGAGAAACAAAGACAAAAGGAAGTGATTATAAGGTATGTTCTTTGTTCTTGCCTCCTATTCAATTCAATGGTTAGAATCTAGGGAAAGAGTCATATTCTGTCTTGCTTTGTTCTAGATCCAGGTGGATCTAGGGAGATTGGTTTGTGTCCACACTTACGGATTTATCCAATAATAGAGCTGAAGGCTTCCGAGTCAGAGGTTGATTTTCATTCCTAATCAAATCCCAAAGGAGGGAAGTATATTATCGATGTTGAACCCAGTTCCATTGTCACTACCACCAAAATCCGACTAAGAAAACCAAAGGAACCAGAGGAAGGGGAACACCTCTTTCACTCATGGATGTGGGTAAAGGGGACTCTCCTTCATTTCGTTGTCGATAGTGGAATTAAGAAGACCCTAATTTCAATAGAGGTCATCAAGTGGTTGGACCTGCCAATGATACCGCACCCGCATCCCTACACCATCGGCTGGCTTCACCAAGAAAGATATATTTGTATCAACAAACAATGTCGTCTACCCTACAACATCGAGCCTTTCAAAGATGAGGTATTGTGTGATATTTCTCCCCTTGAAGTTTGTGATGTTATTTTAGGACAACGATATTTTTGGAAGCGTCATGTTGTGTATGATTCTAGACCCCACAATTTAATTATTACTTTGGGTAGACAATTGTATAGGATACCAGAGGTAGTGTTTCCTACCGCTATTTCTTTAATCTCTTCTAAGAAATGAAGTAAGGTCATTTCACAGACCAAGAATTTCTTCTTCTTTGTGATCTGTGCTCATAGTAAGAATAAGGTCACTACCACATCCATGGCCTCTATACACACCCTATGTTTTGCAACAGAAGCAAGTGGATAGGATCATGGAAGAACATAGAGACATCTTCTCCTCACTCACCGGGGTACCGACACACTACCAAGTCAAGAATCCAATTGATATGAACCACGATGCACCTCTACCTAATGGACGAGTCTATCATTGCTCGCTGATGGAAAATTATGAAATCAGGCATCAGATCCAAGATCTTCTTCAAAAGGGGCACATCAGACCCAACTCCTCCCCTTTTGGAATCCCAATTGTATTGGTGCAGAAGAAGGATGGGACTTGGTGACTCTGCATTGATTAAAGAGCCTTAAACAAAATCACAGTAAGGAACCGGTACCCAATTCCCAGGATTGATGACCTTCTTGACCAATTCAAGGGGGGGAATTTCTTCAGCAAGATTGACCTAAATTATGGATACCACCAGGTTCCCATCAAACCAACTGATGTATGGAAGACAAACTTCAAATCTAAATAAGGTCTCTTCGAATGGTTGGTCATGCCCTTTGGTATAACAAATGCACCAACCACTTTCATGAGGTTGATGGATGATGTATTGCAACCCTTCACCAACTCCTTTCTGGTGGTATATTTGGATGACATCCTCATCTTCAATAGAACTTGGGAGGAGCACATGTGTCATATTCAGCAGGTTTTGAGCACTTTGTGGAAGCACAAGATTTAAGACAACCTGGAAAAATGATCTTTTGGCATGAAAAGGGTCCAATACTTGGGATACATTGTTGATGAGCATGGGGTACATGTTGATCTAGCTAAGATCCAATTCATTCGTGGATGGCCAACAACGACCACACTAACTAAGCTTCAGAGCTTCTTGGTACTAACCAACTTTTACCGATGGTTTATTTTGGGATTCTCCCATATTGCATAGGCCCTTAGCCAGGTGACCAAGAGTGGTGGCAGGGAAAATTTCATGTGGGGGAAGGAAAAGCAACGAGCATTTGATGATCTGAAGCATTGCTTGTTCTCATCTCCAGTACTCTCCTTTCCCGATATATAGTAACCATTTGAGATTGAGATTGATGCATCTGACTATGTTGTAGGCACAATTCTCACTCAACATGGTCATTCGGTGGCATACCATAGTGAGAGACTCTCAGATACTATCCAGAAATACCCCACCTATGACAAGGAAATGTATTCCATTGTACAAGCATGTCGTCAATGGAAAAATTACATTATGGGAAAGGAGATAATCATCCACACTGATCACAATCCTCTACATTCATACAGACATAGGGTAAATTGTAGAACAATCACCATCAAAAGTGGTTCACCTACTTGCAGAAGTTCCATATCAACATCAAGTATAAGACAGGGATCTCAAATCATGTCATTGACTGCCACAGTCGACCTCCTGTGGCTACACTCACCATTGTGCTCCATTCCTATGGACATGAGGCATCTGAGTGGCCCCAACTTTATCGACAAGATCCGAACATCGCCACCACCTATCAGCTCTTGGTTACATGTGTGACCTTCACTAATTTTCACATTCAGGAAGGACTATTATGCCATCTAGGCCATCTCGGTGTTCCTACAAGCGAGCATGAAAAGTTGATCTGTGAAGCCCACTACAGGCGGATGGTAGGATATTTTGGAGTGGAGAAAAATGTGGTTGTTCTTCAGAAACATTTTTATTGGCCAAAACTTCGAGAGTACATCAGTAAGTATATTAGATCTTGCACTGCATGTGCCATTTCCAAGCCATCCATCAAGAAGCAAGGCTTATACACCCCTCTTCCTACTCCCGAAAATCCTTGGGAATCCATCTCAATGGACTACATGTTTATCCTTATGTCCACCAAGCAAGGAAATGATTGTGTATTTGTGGACGTTGATTGATTGGTTTTCGAAGATGGCCATCTTCACATACTGCAAGAACAATATCACAGTGGAAGATACTGCCAAGATCTTCTTCGAACGAGTGTGGTTCCATTTTGGGATACCAAAGACCATCATCTTCGACTGGGACAACAGGTTCCTCGGCACATTTTGGTTGAGTCTCTAGTCATTGTTGGACACCAAGCTCACTAAATCCATTTATTTCCAACCCTAAACAGATGGCCAAATAGAGGTTGTAAATTGGATGATTGTGCACATCCTGCACATGTACAACTCTAAGCATCCACATACATGGGATGAGAATCTCCCCTATGTTCAACATAGTTACAACAGGACTCTCCATAGCTCCACTAGCCATAGCCCATTTTAGGTGGGGATGGGATTCCAACCCTTGGGTCCCATGGATGTTGCACTAACTCTTGCCACCACAAAGACAAACTCTTCCCATGTTCAATATGAGACCAACAAAGACACCAGATTCATTGAGAGGATTCAACACATCCACCAATAGGTCCAGGAGATTTTGTAGAAATCCAATGCTAAGTACAAGCAGTGCCATGATCAACATAGGGTACTACACTAGTTTCAGGTTGGAGACAAATTCTAGTTACATTTGTTGAAGGAGCATCTCATAGTGCCCCATCAGAATCTTTTCCCACTTTTCCATGGGCCTTACACTATCACCAAGGTTGTGGGTAGCAATTCTTTTGTGCTCAACACTCCACCCTTCCTCGGCCTGCACCCAATGTTCAATGTGGACCTCCTTCGGCCATATTTTCCACCATTATTGGACACCTCAGAGATCGTAGAACACCTGACACTAGCAGAGCTCAAACCTCACTACATGGAACAAGCATCCACTGATTAGATAGTGGACACACAAGTCAAGGGCACTAGCCAACAGAGGATCCACCTTTATCGGGTTGTCAAGGCAAGGAAACTCCTACACCAAAGAAAGTGGCTCATCTAGGGCCAAATATAGTAGAATTTTCCTCACTTGATGGGGGAACTCAACACAATGGATACCACTTCTTCCTAAGGGGGGAGGATTGATCTAGGTAGATATTGGTGGTGATCCACCTATTCGAACTGGCTTCTATTGTCTATTTTAGTTCATCATGTTCTTCTGTACTTCTTTGTAATTGTGGGTTCTACACTTATGGGGTTGTCTGAAGCCCTACACATTCTCCAAGTGGATACTAGTAGCCTCTCACCTAATCCAACTAGCTTATTTTGTATGTTTTCATGTCAACACATCTTTTTGTACTTCCAGGGATGTTTTGGGGCCCTAAACATTTATTTTGTCTCGCCACAATCAAAATGTAGACAGAGTCAGAGCTTGATTGTAGAATGTGTATATCTATGAAATACCTTTCCAATGGGATATCACGTTCCTAAAACAGAGGTTGTATGCAAAATTTACAACCCTGAGATGTTGAGGTACCAACTTATCCACAAGGGCCCTCATGACTTTTGGCGTTTTTCCTTCTAGGGATAGGTTTTTGGATGTCTAGGGTTTTTGAATTCATGAGTAATATCAAAATGGCCTCTAGAGCCTCATTATGATCATTTTTCTTAGACAGTTGCGTGTAGAAGCCACATCTCTTCTCAGAGATAACTACCACCATTCGAGCAAGTGTTTTAGTTCAACATTTATACAGCTTCAACCTATTTCATTTATGTAATAGAAGATATTGTTCAATAGATATATGTGTTATTCTTCATATCTTTGTTTTTATTGTATTCAATCTGTAATTAGTTTGTTTCGCTCCTAAATTTGAATCAATATTACACCAATGCCCTCATACTACCCACTTTTCCCAAAACCTCCAACCTCCTAGAATTGAGGTGAACAAATTTGATGGACCGGATCCTACAAGTTGGGTCACCCAAATGGAACATTATTTCTCTTTGCATGGAATTACTGATGATTCAGCCAAGCTTTGTTATGGTGTCCTACATCTGGATCTGGAACGATGGAAATGGTGGCAATGGAGAAACAAGGCACGCCAAGGGTATCTTGCTTGGACACAGTTTGTGTCCTGACTTTATGACCACTTTGACTTCGACACCAACCATTTAAGTCGTTTGACCAAGTTAAAGAATTTTGGGTCAATGGAAGACTTTATTGCCGAATTTGAGCACTTGGCTTTCAAAATGGAGGGCATGCACGATGCTTTCTTTAGGGAATGTTTTATCTGTGGCCTCAAAGATGAAATTTGTTCCCATGTTCTCATGGAACGCCCTAAGACTTGGTTCAAATCTACTCAATGAGCCAAGGAATCCCAATAGATTGTGTCCTCCCAGACCTACAAACCCTACTTTACTGCTCTCCCTAAACCCACCCATTTTTCCCCTTTTGCAACTCCCCTCAAGATCTAGAAATTAACCAGGGATGAAATGGTTGAATGTCAACTCAAGTGTCTTTGTTATAATTGTGATGATAAATATTTTCACGGGCACAAATGTAAGGAACAAAATATTTTTATGGCTGTGACTGAGGATCTTTCTGAAGAATATGTTGGTTTTCCTCCTGTGGAGGAACTACAACCGCCATCTGACCTCGCCCCACTTTCTGACCCACCCAAAGTTGAACAAATTATTTCACTTAATGTCGTCACTGGCTTCTCTACTCCCCGTACTCTCAAATTAATTGGTTACATCATACATAGGAAATTCATCATCCTTGTGGACACTGGTAGCACCCATAACTTTATTCATCTTCGCATTTCCCAATAATTCAATTGTTACATCCGTACAGTCAATAATTTTCAAATCACGATTGTTAACGGTGGTTCCATGAAATGTGGTGGACGATGTGAAAATGTGTGACTCCAAACTGGTCAATATCACCTGAAATCCCATATGTTTTCTATAGACATGGGTGGTTTTGAAATTGTTCTTGGTGTCGAATGGTTACGTACTCTTGGCCCATTCTCATGGATGTTAAGGAATTAACCATGAAATTCCAACAGAAGGGACAACAATATAAGTTCCAAGGCATCACAGCAGGCTCCCTTGAGATCATCAATTCCCATCACATGGAAAATCTCCTCAAAAAAGGTAATTCGGGAATTATCGCCCAACTCCACTCCATTCATGTTTTTGAGACACATGTTTTTCATCCCGACCTCACCCCACCAAGTTGTTTTTACCATCCCAAAAGAACTTCCCCTTCCCTGTGGCATCCATGATCATTCCATCCCTCTCATCCTGGGAAGCCTTCCTCCAAATGTTCATCCTTATCATAATCCCTTTGCCCAGAAGAATGAAATTGATAAAATTCTTCATGAATTACTCGAAGACGGTGTTATCTGTCCCAATACTAGCCCCTATTCTTCCCTTATGGTCATGGTACTTAAGAAAGAAGGTACTTGGCACATGTGTCCTTCTTTCCGAGCCCTCAACAAACTCACAATCAAAGACAAATTCCCCATCCTCGTCATTGATGACCACTTGGATGAATTGAGTGGTGTTCAATACTTCACCAAATTGGATCTATGTTTTGACTACCACCAAATCCTCATGAAAGACGAAGACATTCCCAAGATGACATTTCACACTCATTAGGGTCATTATGAATTCTTGGTAATGCCCTTTGGATTTTGTAATACTCCTTCCACTATCCAAAGTCTTATGAATCATGTCTTTCGTCCTTTTCTCCATCATTTTGTATTACTTTTCTTTGATGATATTCTCATCTATAGTAAAATTTGTTCATGCCATCTCTCCCATTTGAATCAATTTCTCCATCTCCTCTCTAAGCACCAAATTTTCCTCAAACAATTTAAATGTGACTTTGGCGCCTCAGAGGTGGAATACCTGGGTCATATTGTTGGCAAGGATGGTGTCCGAGTGGATACTAATAAAATTCAAGCTATGCAAGATTGGCCTCACCCTAAAACTATTAAGATCTTGTGTGGTTTCTCAGTTTAACGGGATATTATAGGATGTTTTTTTGGAATTATGGAAAGATTGCATCTCCTCTCACTTCTCTCCTTAAAAATAATTATTTCACTTGGTCTTCAGTTGTGGATCATGCCTTCCAAGCATTAAAATATGTTATGTGATCGACCCATGTCTTAACACTCCCAGACTTCACAAAGACATTCGTATTGGAATGTGATGCTTCCAGGAAAGGAAATGGAGCCATCCTCATGCAATATGGCAGGCCCTTGGACTTCACTAGAAAACAACTTTCAGAGTGACATTTGGGCCAATCCATTTATGAAAGGAAATGTTGGTTATTCTTCATGTTGTGGATCTTTGGCGTCCTTACTTATTGGGTCAACGATTCCAAATCAAAATTGATCATTAGAGTCTCAAGTATTTCCTGGAACAACAAATTTCATCCCCAATGCAGCAAAAATGGGTGACCCATCTATTTGGATATGATTGTGAGATTATTTACAAGAAGGGAAAGGAATATGTAGTGGTTGATGCTCTTTCTCGAAAATATGAAGAACATGGGTCCCTTTTCTCCCTCACCTTCATTGTACCAGATTGGCTCCAAGATGTTCGTCGGGAATGGTTGCAAGACCCCAAAATTTATAGCATGCTCCACCAATTGCAACACAATTATTCAGTTTCTCTAGGGTACTCTTGGTATAATGAAGGGCTTCGCTACAAATGCCATTTGTATTTATGCAAGAAATCCCAACTTAAATCCACAGTGCTTTCTGAACTTCATGCCTCGCCCACAACATGGAATTTTGGATTTACCAAAAGCTTTGAAAGGGTCAAACGTTCTTTTTTATGGGACGGTATGAAAGAGGACATCCACTCCTTTGTGGCTGAATATGAGGTTTGTCAATGCAACAAGGGAAAAATGTTTAAATCTCTAAGCACACTCCAACCACTTCCAATTCCCCCTTCTATTTCGCGAGATATTTCTATGGACTTCATTGTAGGATTACCTAAATCGGAAAATAATTCATTCATCATGGTGGTCATCAATCATCTCTCCAAATATGCTCATTTTTGTGCTCTTCAACACCCATTCACAGCTTCCAAAGTTGCTCAACTCTTTATGGATAATATCTTCAAGCTTCATGGCATGCCTAATTCTATTGTCACTGACAGAGACCCCACTTTCACCAACAATTTTTGGTAGGAGTTGTTCAAGCTATAGGACACCCAATTACATCTCAACACTTTCTATCACCCCTATACAGATGGCCAGATGGAAATTGTCAACAAGTGTTTGGAAACATATTTGAGGTGTTTTGCAAATGAGCGGAAAAATCGGTGGGATCAATAGTTTCCTCTAGCTGAATGGTGGTACAACAAATATTACCATACAAATACTTGCATGACTCCTTTTGAAGTAGTCTATGGCCAAAATCCCTCATCAGTTCTCTCCTATATGCTAGGGGTCTCGAAGGTTCACAAGGTTGACACAAATCATACAATCCGAGAGACTATTCTTCGTTCCCTCAAAGAAAATTTGGTCATGGATCATAATCGCATGAACCAATAAGTAGATCAAGGTCATTTTGAATGCCATTTTGTTGAAGGGGACCAAGTATTTCTTCGACTACAACCTTATAAGAAGACTTCCCTCAAAGCTCACCATTTTCAGAAAATTGTGCCCAAATTTTATGGTCCTTATCAAGTGCTCAAGCATGTGGGCTTCGTGGCCTATCAATTATCTCTACGTAGTCATTCGAAGCTCCATCTTGTTTTTCATGTTTCCTTCTTAAATAAGGTGATTGGAAATAAGTGCCAAACTCAAACTAGTCTTCCTAAGTTGGATGACGAAGGTTCCATATGGTTGCAACCACAAGCAGTATTGGCCCAATGAGAGCATCGTCGTTGTCAACGCACCATCCAAGAAGTGTTAGTTCAATGGAAAGAGACACCTTCAAAAGATGCCACCTCGGAGTCAACCACCATTCTACAACAATTCCCTCATTTGAAACCTTGAGGACAAGGTTGTTCTTCAAGGGGGAGGGCATGTTAGGGACCTAACCTCCCTAACCCCTCACATAGGTAGAATAATATAATTCCATGTAATAAATTCCAATATTAATAAGGCATAGAAATAAGGAAGAATAAGTCAAATGTAAGAACACGTAATAGAAGCTTCCACTTCTAGAAGAATCTTCCTCTAGATTTTTCATTTGGATAGATAGATTTAGTATAAATAGAAGTAGAGGGTATGCAAAATCTTGTCTTAGATATTATTGTAATAGAGCTCTACTCTTTTGGAGGTTTCCACCTTGAAGAGGCAAGTGAACATTGATCTTAATAATAAAAGTGCTCTTTCTGGTGTTATTCTAATATTATTCTGGTATTGTTCTGGTTATATCATTGTTTCTCTACCGTTTCTAGCTAATTATTTTTGTCCTGCCTACTATTTTATATAGGGCATACTACAGAGGCATTACATTCTCAGGAAGGAGACAGTCATCCACACTGATCATAAGTCATTTCACTTCATGTAGACACAAGGATAATTTCATAATGACCGCCATTAGAAGTGGTCTGCATATTTGCAGCAGTTCCACCTCAAAATCAAGTATAAAACAGGATGTACCAACCAAGTCGTTGATTTCCTCAGTTGACCTTTAGTCGTGACACTCACCACAATGCTCAATTCTTGTGGCCAGGAGACCTATGGATGGACCCACCTCTATGAGACAGATACTGACTTTGCCAACACCTACCAGATATTGGGCACAAACACATATGTCACCAATTTACATCTTCAGGATAGGATAATATGCCATCTAGGCCATCTATGCGAACCATCAAGAAATCTAGCGAAATTGATTTAAGAATCCCACTACAGTGGGGTGGCAGGACACTTCGGCATGGAAACGACAGTGGTAGTGTTGCAACGATATTTCTTCTGGCTAAAACTTTGATAAGATGTTAGCAAGTATATCCGATCCTGCACTACCTGCACTATTTCCAAAACGACCATAAAGAAACAAGGAATGTATACTCCTCTTCCTACTCTTGACAGACCTTGGGAATCCATTTCAATGGACTACATTTCAGGCCTTCCATCCACTAAGCAGGGAAACGACTATGTTTTTGTGGGTGTTGATCGCTTTTCCAAGATGGCAATTATGGTCGCCTACAAGAAAAGCATTACAGTGGAGGTCACTTCCAAGATCTTCTTTGAACAAGTGTGAGTACACTTTGGGATACTACAAACCATTATCTCAGATCGGGACAGTCGATTACTTAGCACATTCTGGTCAAGCCTCTGGTCACTTTTTCACACTAAGCTCACCAATCCCACTACCTTCCACCCCTAGACGGATGACCAAATCGAGGTCATCAATCGAATGATCGTGCACATCCTGTGCATGTACAATTCCAAGCACCCTCGCACCTGGGATGAGAGTCTTTCATATTTTCATCACAACTACAACAGAGCCATACATAGCTCAACCGACCACAACCCTTTTCAAGTGGGGTTGGGTTTTCAACCATTGGGTCCCATGGATGTTTCACTACCCCTTGAGGCCACCTAGGAATACTCGTCACATGCTCCAAATGGAGATGACAAAGCCACCTGTTTCATTGAGCAGATCCAACACATCCTCCAACAGGTTCGGGATATTTTACAGAAGCCCAATGCTAAGTACAAGCAACTCCATGATGAACATCAGGTGCCACACCAAGTTCAGGTGGGAGAAAAAGTTTGGTTGCACTTGCATAAAGAACACCTTACAGGGCTTCATCGGAAGCTTCGTCCACTTCGTTATGGACCCTACACCATCACCAAGGATGTGGGTGATAATGATTTTGAGCTCAACCTTCCCCCATTCCTTGGCTTGCACCCAGTATTCAATGTGGACCTACTTCGGCATTATTTTCCACCATTATTGGACACCTCGAGGACAACAAAACAATTGACACCAACAGAGATCAATCATGAATGCATGGAATAAGAATCCACTAATCAGATCATGGACACACAGGTCAAGGGAACTCGTAAGCAAAGAATCCATCTTTATCGGGTTTTCAAAGAAGAGCAGCGCTTGCACCAAAGCAATTACCTCACCTGGGGCCAAATTCAACAGAAATTTCCTCATCTAATGGGGGCACTCAATGCAATGGAGACCATTGTTTCCTAAGGGGGGAGGATTGATCCAGGAGAATCTTGGTGTTCATCCACCTTGTCCAACTGGCTCAAAACATTTTTTTGGAAACTTACTATTTTTAGCAGTTTTTCGGTTCTTGAACTTCCGGGGCCATTTTTAAAGCCTAAACAACACTTTTTCGTGATAAGTCACCTCAATAATAAGCAACCACTCTTATCAATCCCTCTAAATGAATCACCTCATCAATACCTTTTCAACGAGTTATCGTGGGCCCTAAACAGAGATTGTATGCAAAATTTACAACCCCGGCCTCGGGAAGTTGATGTACTAACTTACCCCAACAAGGCCCACATGACTTTTGGCACTTCATCTCCTAGGGTTAGGTTTTTAGATGTCTAGGGTTTTGACATTCATGTTTATTCTAAAATTTCTTCAGAGCTTCATTGTACTCATCTTCTATCGAATGAGCGTAGCCATCATATCTCTTCTTAGAGATAAGCTGCCACCATTCTAGCAAGCTTGTTTTCAGTTTTCATTTTACAGTTAGCATATTTGTTATTTAATAGAAGCCAAGGTTTATTGTATCTCTATTATTGTTCATCGTTTCTCTATGTTAATATTATAAATATGTGGTTTCATTTCATTCCGCTCATAAATCTGGATCATTCCTCCCTACTAGTCCACACAAGACCCTCCGGGGAGAATGTCTCACACTGTTGCCTCAAGCATCAACACATTGACACAAGCTTCATGTGATATCAACTAAGAGGGTTTTCCACTACTTCTCATGTCCACCTTGATCAATCCACACTAAAAACTCGTGTTGATCTCGCCAAATGAGAGAGAACTTACTGCAACATGCACTCATGTCCATCTCAACACAAATGGATCTCGATTAAACCAATGAGGATTCTTGGGATTATACCTCGTGATATCACCCTACAATATATGACCCATTGTCATTAGATGCACGAATGACCCATATGAAGGGATATCCACTCACCTTCGACACTAATAAGAGTTCAACCTTAATTTTTAAATGCTCACAGCCAAGTCTCTTAACAACAATATTTTCCATAATGTGCACTTTGAATAGGATAATATTCATAATCTAGTTTGAATGGATAAAAAAATGAGGACCGCCCAAACTAGGCTCTTCGGTATTTTCAAACCCATAATCGAAGGACACGGTTTGTCAGATTGGTCCATTCTAACAATGCATTTGATAATAAGTTGACCAGACTCGTCATGCTTATCATTAGACTAGGACAATAAAACACCAATTAATGGTCACAACACCAACAATAACATTGTGTGAATCCAATCAGGAACCATGGCACCCCTTTCATCTAGACAAATTGAGCTTTACAATTTCGAGTCAGTAGAACACGTTGATTCCAGCCACGGTCCCATGCCAATGTCCTTGTATCTGGCAGAGGTAAATCGTTGCCTACCTTCTTGTTGTTTGCTTTTGCCATTTCTTCTTATTATATTCCAACAAATATCAACACGAAGTTCGATCCCCTGATCCATCGTTTTTTTGGAGCAAATATTTCCATCCTCGTTTGCTCCAGGGAAGATTAAAAAGCCTAAAACAAGGACAGGGGTGACAACCCTAGAAAATATACAAACAACGAAGGCACCCTCATATTATTCAGATCTGGAGTTCGAAACCCACAACTTGTCGTCCAAACCCTCAGATCCGTCTTCACTTTCTACCTAGTCTCAAATAACCCTCGATCTCTTGTGATAATGACCAGAT
>ML787467.1:287501-298937 GCA_009831015.1 Picea engelmannii | reverse complement strand
TAATTTCTGGCCAATGTAGTAGTTTTCCCCTCCTTGGAAGCATCTTGGTGGTCTCTTTGTTTGGAACCATTGGTTTTCCTTTCTTGTTTCCTATATTATCCATGTATTTTTCTTACACATAGGCCTCATTAACTATCCTAGGTTTAAATATAATATCTTGCTTCTGTAAACAACTACGTAGAACCCTCAAATACTTGATGAGTATGTATAGGACATTGGGAGATATACCCCAACATAATCACCATTTTTTTGAACTCTATGGTGTACTCCTTCACACTCTACCCTTGCTTCTACTTGAAGTGATGCCAACATATCCATTAGTCCTCTACATATCCAATAGGGTGGAATTGGGACTTAATGAGGGTTTTAAACACCTCCCACTTAGTTACCGGGGGATCACCCTCTAGCCTAAGTGTCTCAGTATTGATTTTCCACTAATTTAGGGCACGGTACTTTAACTTTAGTCAAGCAACTGATATTTTTTCTATTCTCCTATGCTATGGAAACCAACGTAAACTTATAACTATTGCAACTAGTGATTCACTTTAACAAAATCAATATCACCTTTTGTAGTATTTGATATCCACTTTTGCTTCCATTTTAAATAGAGATTGTGAATAAGTGATGCCACTAGAACTTGGTTTCTCTTTATCTGGATCTTTTTTTCAACTCATTTTCTAGGTCTTCATTATCTCTTGATTTATTGTCTGATCCAAATTTTGAGTTAGATCCACCAACCTTCCCAAAAGGTCCAAACTTGTTCTCTAGATCCACCATGAGGATGGCTATGTTGTGAGAGATATCAATGAATTGTTCTTCCAAATTCAAAAATCACTCCCCTACCTCATCTCGAGGGTTGTTACAACTAGACTCATCCACCATGTCTAGGGTTTTGAGACTTCCTTCTTAAGCCAATTCCTGGATCTTGCAACTTCCAACAAAACCCCAAATAAAACTACCCTGATACCTATATGATCTGTAAATTTCTATGGATATTCCATTGGAATAGTTCATCACAATATATCTTAATGTTATTTTGAATAATTTTCTTATGCAGTTTATTACCTTAGATCTCAGATTTAATATTACTAGCATAATTCTCAAACTTAAGGAAATAAATGAAACTGAAATGAAATAAACATGCAAATGAACACACCATCCACACAAATGAACACAAGGTGTGACATGCAAAACCCAATATAGGACAAATCCTAGCTAGAAGGTGAGGACTTTTCTCTACTCTTTTTTTTGTCATTTATGAAATGCAAGTACAAAAAAAGTGGCACTCACTATAATGGTGTTGCCATGGATACTGTGGCCTCAGTGACTACTGCAAAATATTTTTCCTCTTGTATTCTACTTCAATATCCCACTCTTAGATGCTCTGCTCAACCATACACTAATAACAATACCAAAAGAATGGAACCCCTTCCTTTCCTAGTGCCCCAGTATTTAACGTATCCTGATAGCTATCTAGGGTTGGGGTTAGGGTTTTTGCATGCCTCAACTTGCAATTTGTGTTAGGGTTTTGGACTCTCTATAATATTCTTGAAATTCCACACATGATTGGCCTCATATGCATGAGTAATAGGGTTTGATGTGGCATCCACTTAGTACCATGGTGGTCAATAGAGTAAGTCAACTAGTGAGAGGCGTAACTTCAACATATAAATTCCAATTGAGGTGGTTTTTACACTTTTTGAAATATTTCAATGTGTAAAACAACATCAAGGGTATGCAAGTTATGATCACAAAGTTTTGACGCAAAACATTTCCAATTGATGCCTCAAACTAGTTTTGGAAGTTTCTATACCCCAAATCACCAAACTGGGGCCTTCCCCTAAAATGGGCCCTGCAAGTCAATTCCTCCAAATTTTCCACCTAGAGGTCCCAATATAGATGAAAAATTATGTAATGATCCATTCCGAATCAGGGTAGGAGAACACTTTGGCCTTTGACATTAAATATATATTTTCAATCACCATGAACAACACCTACAAACCACAATAGACACCCTCTCTAGGACATCTTTGGCATAATACTTGGATATGGTTGTCATTACAAGGTTGTGTGTACTAAGGATGGGTCATGGCGACTTAAACATGGCTGAGGAAAGGAAAAAAGTTCCTCAAGGTATTGTTGACTCTTATTTATCTCAAGAACCTTGAACAAGTCCTTGAACCAACACATGAGTCCTCTGTAGGGGTTCTTTGCAAGCCTCTATGTAGGATACAAGCACCATGACTAGGTTTTGTGCACTTGAGGTTAGTGGGGAAACGACATCCTTAATATTTATTAAGCTCAAGCACCATGAAAAAAACATAGAAACCACAACATAATCCCCCCATGATGAGTATTTAGATTTTGAGTTGAATATGGATGCCATTATGAGGTCTTGGGCATCATGGATGGGTATTGGGTTCTTGATCATAGTTGGGGGATGGAAACAAGAGAATTCAATGATACTATTTTTTTCTTAGGCTCAAGCACCATGGATGAGTCCTTGAACCAACACATATGACCTCTATAGGGTATCAATCACCTCCGAGAGGGATATGGCTTCCATGACTAGGTTAGTTTTGAACCAATAATGGGTTGCAAGGTCTAACAAAGGTCAAGGGAGGAAAACAAGGCCCTTATGCCATAAATCAAACTTCCTGAAAAACACCTACAAATCATAAAACATGCCATCATTTATGGATCTTTTGACTATGGGAGGTTTACCAAGGGAAATTATAATGTTTTCAACAAGACCAATCGATCAATGGGTCTTGAGAATGGTTAGGAAAGGATACCAAGGGCCTTATGCATTTAACCAAGCTTCTCAGGATCAAGAGTCAAGAAATTTGCATTGATCTTTTTGGGAAGCAATGATGGGTCTAAGACCCTAGACCATTGTAAAAAAATAAAACAATGGCATTACATACGAAAATGAATATTTTAGGTCTCAAGGACTATGAACAAGGTCTCCAACCATGAAAAATACCCTATATGTGGGTTCTTTTACCTCCAAGTGCTATATCAAACACCATTAGGTGGTTTTATGCAAAGGAGATGGGTCTATGGGCCTTGACTATGTATAGGAGATGAAAATAGGTCATATGCCCTTAAAAGAAGGTTTTAGTGATACAAATGTTCTTTTGAAACATGCCAAGGTGAAAGAGTTTTACATGGTTATTATGTTATATAAAAATAACATGTGCATACTTTCCTATGAATTCAAAAGAATATTGGGATTGCCTCTTTTCATCTATGTGTTGTATGAGATGGCTACTTGATTTAGCTTCAGATTGACAATCCTAGTAGTCCATAATATTTTTTGATGGAATACCTCACGTGAAACTACTAAGTACTTCCCTACTTCGTGGATGGTAAATGGGGGAAATTTTCGGCCCTGATCACGGGGCGTAACCCCAAGGGGGAATAATATATTTGAACCCGTGACCTCCTCCGCTGGGGATAGCTTCACATTTGGCTCATAATCACTTGAGATAACCCTTGGGGCTTCATAAAACTGAAGGACACGCGGGTGGGATTTGATCCAATTATGTGTGCACAGGTCACGATATCATTTAATATAATATCTTTGGGTGCAACAACACATTCAACCACTACCTCAAGGTGCCCCCATGGATTTAGGTTAGGCCCTCACATGAATTGAACCTCTCCCAATGGTGAAAAACTACTCTCTTTCCACCATTAGATCCAACCCCTTTGGGTAACCCTAGTAGTCTATAATACATAAACATAAACACATTTATTTTTCCATCTACATAATTTTTTTTCCTGCATAACACATTTCATAGGGAAATCCTCTGAGCACTTCTCCTGATTTTGAGGATGGTACCCAGGGTAAACCATATTCTTCAAGGCTTAGGGCTAGGTCAACATCTGAACAACATTCACCTCACAAATAGTAAACTTTTCACAAAGTGGGATTTGAGCTTGGGTGGGGGAGAAAAAAAAATTCCTCATAGTCACTCGAGCTACACCCAATTGACAACCACCTACTCTTATCTCCATTTTTTACCATGTTTTTAAATTTGGTATACATATTAATCATCGATGAAACTACACACACTTATACAACTCTCTCTTTCTCTCTCGACACACACACATATTCCAATAAAAACATATTTTCCATTCAGGGAGAATTAAAAATACATTCCACATGGTGAATGATGCATAATTTTCAAAGTTTGTTGTATTGTATGTACATATAACTGGACTACCTATAGTTCTACCCTTCATTCATAAAAAATATAATCCTGAAATTGACATGTCTAAAGGACTTACATTACATTTCATCAAAACACCTACAAAGTAACCAAATCAAATCCTGCCAAAAAATTACATTGAAACCCACCCATAGAAAAAATTCAAGCTCAAAAACATTAGTGGACTTGGAGGAGACTAAAATACCCTCTTGATATTCATCTTCAATGATCTGATTTTCCATCAATTGTAAACCATGTTTAGAAAGGGTATCAACTTGGACATTGAGCTCCCTATAGACATGCTTGAAATATACCTCCTAAAACTTCCTTGAAATATCCTTCAAATGCTTAGCCAATGGGGAAAAACTAGTACTATAGACTTGAAGTTGATCCTACATGCAATTTATAGTGAGATATGAACCCTCAAAAATATGAAGCCTAGAAATCCCTTTGATAAGTGTAGATTTCATAAGGAAAAGTAAAGTCTTGGATTCCCTAACTTCATCTATTCCTTTTCCTAGATTATCCTTTGCAGTCAAGAAATGAGAATCTGATAGAAATAAAACAAAACCCACAAAACATGTTTTCCTTGGCCCTTGATAGGCCCCATCGAAGAAGATCAATTCTTAAGAACTATCCACTACAAGTGCTCCCACAACCCTCTACTCCTTTATACTCACATTAGGTTTGTAAAATGATAATAGAGCCAATACATGGGTATATATTTGAAAATATGGGATTGTTTTATCTTCAAATAAAATAGAGTTGTAGGTCATCCATATTCCCCAAGTGATTAAGAAGGGAACTGCCCTAAAAGTATTCAAATATCTTCTTATAAACCACTCTTGGAAATTCATATCCACAATATCTTTACACCACAAATCCTAAAAAACCAACGAAGTCTCCAAATCCTTCTAGAACTGCATAGAGAATGGACAAGACAAGAAAATATGAGTGGTAGTCTCTCCATTTTCTTTACACAATGAAGACCTTCCATGGCCAATCTTGTTCCTATTTTGAAGAATTTTCCAAGTGAATACTCTATTATTCAAAATCAACCACATGAATAGGATACTCCTAGGTGGAGCCTTAACCTTCCAAAATTTTGACCACCACCATCCGATCTCAGTAGGGCCGAGGATTCAAGAGATAGATAACCAAGATTCATAGTGTAATCACACCCAATATTTTTCACTTCCCATACTAAATTGTTGGGATCCCCACTCAAACTTATATATAATCTTCTAATTTTATTTAGAAAGGAATCCCATCCTTGACTTATCTCATCATTCATCCATAATTATTGAGCTCACAACTAGCCTTGGGACCACAGGGTAGTTTCAGTTGGATTGTTGACCATATTTAGTGTTCATCTCCCCAACTCCTGCAAAGTTAAGACCATATTTTCAGCAAGAAATAACTCTTGGACACATCCCATGATTGAATTAGTTCTTATCTTCACATGTTCCCCATTTCCAACTCTCCATGCTAATTACTTACCAATTATAGCGAAGGATAATGTCATGGATATCCATTTATTTGACACATTTTGGATACTTTTCCTCTCCATTATTGTCTAGTCTAAGAGTGAATTTGGTGCAATGTTTTTCTATATGGTGATCCTCCTCCAAATATTGTCTTTAGTAAGTAAATTTCATAGGGAATTTTCATCTAAGGAATGACCAAACAAGTGAATATATTTGATCCCCCAACCCCCCCTGAGATTTAGGTGTAACTATTAGATTCCATATAGCTAGGTGATATATCTTATACTCAATGCTTCCTTTCCATAAAAATTAAAAAAAAACATTTCATGATCCTTTCCAAAACCCATTTCAAGATGTGGGATAAAGTGTGCTTGAAGACTGGAATTGCCTCTAATAAAAATTTACTAGAACTAACATGCCCCCCCCTGTAGAGCCACCTATTGCACTAGAAAGAAATGCGACTTTTGATCCTTGTTAAAATCCATCCCCAATCAAATTTTCCATAATTATTGGTTTTTAGAGTGAAAGAAAGGTGTTTTACCCCTTCATTAATATCAAGATGCTGATAAGGAAAAAATATTTCCATCCTATTATTATGAGTGTCATCCAATCCAGATGTGAACAAAACAGATTTATTCTCATTAATATCCATACAGTAGTAGCACAATAGAGTTGTAAAATATTCTTGAAAAACTAGCCTTCACCATCATTACCGAAATAAAAAATAAGTACATCATCAATAAAAAGGACAAGTGTTAATGGTTCACTCCCCCCCACCTTAATGCTTGAAAGTTTACTTTGTCTCTTGGCCTCCTTAATCAACCTACTAAGTCCTTCTTCCACTAACTAGAAGAGGTATGGGGATAGAGGGAAGCCCTACTTGATCCCTCTAGAAGGATTAAATAAAGAAGAGGTAGACCCATTTATTAGCACATCGAAGAGAGTAGAAGCACACACCCCATAATCTATTTTACCAAAGGAAGAGAAAACTCTAAATGAATCAACAAAATCCAAAGATACAACCAAGAGACATTGTCATAAGCTTTGGACAGATCCAACTTGATCATTTCAATGGGAGAATGAGAGAGATTGATAGTGTGGATATCCTCCTGAGTAGATCATATGGATTTATGAATCTTCCTCCCATCAATAAACCCAAAATACTAAGGGGAGATAAACATAAATATAATGGAATTAATTCTAATAGCATTGATCCTAGAAATAACTTTGTACACACCATTACATAATGAAATTGACATTAAACGATCGATGCTATCAAGATGATCAAACTTTGGGATAACAAATATAAAGGTGGATTTAATGCTCCTAGAAACGTTACTCTAAAATATAACCTCTTCAATTACCGTTAATAAATATTCCCCAATCAACTCAAAGAATCCCAAATAAAATTCAACAGTCCACCCATTTGGGCTAGGAATTTAATCCTTTCGAAAATTGTTTAAACAACGAGCAATTCCTCCATGTAGACTATCTTATACATATTTTCATTATCCTCCTCATCCACCATCCTAGGAAAATAAACAACCACTATAATAATTTATCCTATGTTTTCCCTCTCAGGTTCCTTAAAAACATCATTGAAGTATTGCACCCCTAGGTTTTCCGACACCTGAAAACCTTGAACCTTATCTCCTTCTTGATTAGATAGTTCCCAAAAAATATTTTGAATTTTATAAACCTATCATAATTATGGAAAAAATTGGTATTTCGGTCCCTCTAGTCAAGCCAAATGACGCTACCTTTTATTCACCAATCATTCTCCCTATCCAACAAAAGTTTACATCTTCTGGATTCCAAAAGTTTGATACTATTCGACAATTCTACACTGAATAACCCTTCAATTTTTTTTTTTAAAACTCTATCCATATTATGTTCAACATCCTTCAACTAACTATCCCTAGCCCCATACCTCTCCCCTTCCCAATATGCAACTTTCTCTTTCACCAATTTTAATGAGCTAGTAAACTGAGAACAAACATAATCATCCAAATTTCCATCATAGGGATTCCAACAAAATTTCACCAAATCTTGAAACTCTTAGGCACCAAACCAACTAGGATTATGTTTGAAAGGGGACCCAGGTTTTGAGGTGCCCTAACCCAATTCCAAAATAAATAGTAAGTGATCTGAACATCGAGAAGAATCAACCCATGTCTTGTACCTTTCCACCTTTTCCAATAATTCATGTTGTACCAAAATCCCATTGAACTTCTTGGAAACCCCTTCAACACTTGATCTGTTATTTGACAAAGTATGCCTAAAATCAATAGGTTCAATATCAACCCAACCTTCCCTCTCAAAATATTCAAGAAATAAATATCCTAACCTATCTTGTCTTGTTGAGGTACCCTATATCTCACCTCTATTAAAAGTGAGATTCAAATCTCCCTCCCCCATGATCACATTTTCAACCATTATCCATTGTGAAGATAGTAGATTGGTCTAGAAAGTTTGTCTTCCCTCGTAAGGTCCATACACATTGAGAAAGGTCAATTCCATGCTAAGAATCATGCTAAAAACCTCTATGAACAGACCTAAACACACAACAAAGGATTTGATTAATGAAATGTTTTAATGAATCCAACCAATAATGAGGCCACTAGAAAATAATTTTGCATCTAAAGTTTTTATATCCTTAATTTCCACCCTGTATAGGAGAAGGGAATTTGTAAGAGGATAGAAGCCAAAAAAAAACCATTTTTCCTAAGATTTGACCTTTTTTGGAGATCCTCACGGGACACATAGTAGATAACAAGTGAGGATCCTCGTGAGACACATAGTAGAAAACACGTGAGGATCCTCACGAGTCACTAGTAGTGCAAGAAGCGAGGATATGTAAAACTTCTATATTGGGGGAGTTACGAGGAGATGGGAGAGGGATGTGTTGTATCTTTGTGGCAAGGGCCTAATAACTCACATCATTTGATTCTATAGTGGTATCTAGAATATCTAGAAGCCTCTCCCAAGCATCCTCCAAGAGTTATATAACAAAGGCAAGTCTTGGAAAAGAATTAGAATAATTCAGAAGTAATGTTATGATGTCCAATTGCAGAGGTGCCTATCTTGTTCATCAAACCCAAAAGTCAGTGAGCCTAGATTGACCAAGAAGCTGGAACGAGAGGCAAAGAGAAAGGAGGTCAAGGGAGCATGCGTCAAAATCTAAGGTACGCTTGATGTAATTTCCCTTATATTAACAATAGATAATTGGTTTTCCCTTGATATGTTTGTATTTCATTATGCAAATGTTTAGATCTGATTCATCTCATTATATATCTGATTAGAACAAAGTTAGATCTAAGTTTATAATCCCAAGTAGAGAGACAGAGAGGAATTTCTTGTCTTTTGTATACAAGAAGTAGGTGTTGGAGCTTGGAGCTGGAGTTTCAGGTTTGCAACAACCAGGATTTATGAAAGACAACCTATGGATAAAGGTACACAATCTACACCATTCCTTAGGATAAAGATGAATGTATGTATTTGTATATAGATCTAGGAAATATATAAGAAGTCTAGCCCCCTTTCTATCTATTATTACTAGGATAAAATTATGGATATTCTATGTATTCAACAAGATCCCTGTGAGACTTTGTCCCATAACAAAACTGATGATTCCATTGGGGAAGAATTCTTCTCTAGTTTGAGTCTTTTTGCCAATCCTTCCCTCTCTTTGATTGTATCTACTTGTGATTATTCCTTTGATTGATTTGGAGCCTAGATCCAATAGTTTTGAGAGATATGACATAGATCTGGAAGATTTTGAACAGGTCCATCTTTCCTAAAAAAAACAAATTCTCAGGTCCTTGCCTGTTGCACTATAAATTTCATGCAAGGCCCCTCACCTATGTCCCGTGAGGTTCTGTAAAAGCTATAGATTTGTAGAGAAAATCCCCAAAAAATTAGGTTAGGTCTATCCTCTGAGAAATAGGGTTTTTCTATGGACTATTATGATCTTTTCTATGTTTCTCTTTGAGTGTTTTTGGTCACATACTTTGCTATCAGCTGGTTTTTTGAATGCTTGTGTGTGGGTTGTTTTAATTTCTTGGAGAGATTCTATTTGTGTCTTAGATTTTTAGTGAAGTTGGGATGAGAACACAACATATCTGAAGAGATCTAGTTGTGATTTTCATTAGTTACATTTATTATCCTTGTGTGACCATTTTCTAGTACTAGATCAACCCTCCTAGGTGATTTTTGGGTGAGTTCCCTGTAGTGACATTGGAATGGGACGATCCAAACTCATTCTCAATATCCTATAGCCCCTTTTCTTGTTGCTTGTTTTTGGTTTCTATTTGAATTGCATGTTCTTGCATAGATCAAGAATATTTGTTACATTTCAATTGGAAAAATATTAAAAAGACAAAAATATTTGTTGTATGCTATATTTTCCTTTAAAACACTAGTGAAGAGAATGCATTAGGAACATTGTTTGGTTTCATATTTGAAGTGATTGTTGGCTACTTGGTGTGTGTGAGGTGGTGTTTCTAAAAGTGTGCAAATAAAAAGAAAAGAATCTCTCTCCCTCCCATAGCTAGAGTTCATTAAAGTGAACAAGTTGCATTGTCATTCTTGCATTGGCTTGGTTGGATCAAGAGTCAAAACATCTCTAAAGTTTCATCCTCTACCCTTGGACTTAAGCAATAGCCTTAAAAAGAAAGCATAGTCTAAAATCAATTAGACATATTTCTTTTGATAATGAACCAATAATAGATAGGATTAGGGACTTGGATTAGGATTGGAGAGTAAACTCTCGAAGGCCACAAAACGAAACCTAGAGTCATTAAAGAGTGTTAAAATCCATTCTTGCAACCAGTGTGTCGGGAGCCTCCTATAGAACAATAGTTAAGCACGAGGTCACATCGGGGAAAGCAAGGAGATTACCCCTCTCTATTTTTTTTGGTGTTTGTGATACCGCTTCAATTTCTACGTATACAGTGGTGTTGGGCTCTAAAGATGTCCTAAAATATAACCTCTATGCATCATCCAAAGCTAGGCACTGGCGCAAGTGTTTTACATGTTTCTTACGTAGGTTCTTACCTTCCATTTTCAATACCCGTCCTCCAGAGATGCAACCCATGCAAAGGGACAACAATTAGAACAAAAGGAACAACAATCATTCCGTTCAAATGAACAACAAAAGGAACAACAATCGTGACAAGGGAAGGACAGTCGTTATATTGGGCCGAACTAATGTTGTATTAACTGAGTTGTAGTACTTGTCGAACTATCTAATTTGTCAACCTAGGGTTCGTAAACTGACGAAGCACACACAAAGTATATGCAAGATTGAAGCGGGACTAATCTAATCTAATGTTTAAGCTACAACTGAAATTGAATCATTAATCTAACACACGACTGAAATAGAATCATTAATCTAACACACGACTTGGAATTGAATCATTAATCTAACACACGACTTGGAATTGAATTAATCTAGTTGCGTAAATGAAATTAATCTAGGAACGGGAAATTGCGTGAAGGAATTAATCTAGAAATGGAGAACTACATGAAGGAAAAACAAGTACAACATGTGAAGAGTTAAATAACACAACAACATATGCGAGCTCATGTCAATGAAGCAATCTTCTATTACAATAACCAAATCAATCTTCATAACAAAATAATAAAAGCATGAAAACCAAAACCATGAATCAAAGCTAAGAATCCCTTTCTCTTTCGAATCCTAATGACTACTCTGATTCTAATTACATAAT
>ML787467.1:242463-261458 GCA_009831015.1 Picea engelmannii | reverse complement strand
TATATATATATATATATATATATATATATATATATATTGATATATATTTTTCCATGTGCAAACACATGAGAATGTGTGAACATAATGATAGAGAGGCAGAGACAATTGTTTTAACATATTATTCAATATTTTTTGTATTCAATAATTATGCAATTGTTGTCTATATGTGGTTATCTAGATTGTTAATAATACGATTAATAATATGGTTATGATCAAGAGACATTAAATTGGTGTATGAGACTCTTTTGTTTGTGCCACAAGATACCTCCTCCTTATAACTATTTGAATGCTAAGTCTATGGAGGTGTACATACCCTACACTAATTTGACATTCATTTTTGAGACATGCTCCATTTTCATACACTTCAAACTTACTAAAAATAAATTAAGCAATGTAACTTGATAAATAACTTATATTTTTAATATTTATTTAAAATAAAATAAATGATGAAAATTAATTGAAAATTGATACTAATATTAAAACTTTAATTCAATGTGATAAATAAATTATGATTTTTAAATACAATTTTAACACCCAATTAAGAAAAACATATTATAACAAAAATATTATTGATTAAAAATAAAAATAAAAATACAATATATATTTAATTATTATTTTTTTCATTCTTCTAAAATACAAAAAACTTAAATTTATAAATATATTAGTTTTAGTGTGTATATTAATTAAGTTTGGCTTGGCCCCGGATGGGGTGTTAGCGGAGGACACCTGGCGTATAACAGAGGAGGGCATATGCCAACGGGGCACGGAGCCATGTGACGGGCTCGTGCCGCCTTTCGCCACCCCTCCGCAGCATTAAAATGCTCTAATTGCGATGGGAAAGAGTGTTAATGCCCACACTTGGCCTCCGCATTGTCTTATGGCGCTGTCACTTGGCTCTGTTCATTGTCTCTGTTGCTGGTTCATTGGGCTCTCCCCTTCGCAGCCATGCCCATCCTATGATTGTGCTCACTGGTCCTCGGCGGCTCCTCTCAACACTCAGCCCGACGACCACAGTTGTGCGTATCCCATGCCTAAGCATAAAGAACGTTTGAGAGGGAGGCCACGACGGGGTTCTCCCTGGAGACCGCGTCGACCCTCTTTCTCTCCACCTGCCTCGCCTCCCACTGGTTCTTCCATTCACCCCCAGGCCGAGCCTCATAGCCCTACTTCTCTCAACCCACCGACCATGAACTTCAATTGCCTGGACCTTGTTCCTCGGCTACCCAGCTCTTCTCTGCATCTCCTCCTCGCTCCACCGGTGAATGAACCAGTCCACCCTCCTAGCCCAGCTTTTCCAAGAGAAATAGGGGCCGACCAACCTCCTCCTACGCGGAAGCCTGGGTACTCTGGCCCCCCTACCTCTGATTCCACTGATGACGAGCAGTTGAAAGACAAGGTGGCCATTCTCTACGACCTCGTCTTCAAACTCTGCCAGGGGGTGGAGGACTTTCATTTTAGGCTGCAACTCACCAACGAAAAGGTGGTGCTTTTTCTTCAGCTCCTCTCCTCTTTGCATGAGACGGTTCTATCACCCCCGGAAGGAACGACCTCTAGGCAGGAACCTACAATAGATGCCACAGAAGGAAAAGACAAGGTGAGCGCGATGACAACTGGGGATACCGCAATGCAGTGGGCAACCACTACAAGTGAGGATACCGCAAAGCAGGATGCAGCAAGGTCGGAACCAGAACAAAGAGGGAATGCGACCAGGGAAGTGGAGGATAGCGCGAGGAACGACCCTGGTGCTGCGACCATGGAGCAGGACGAGGTGCAGTGGGGGGACGGGACGACAGTTGTCGAAGAGGAACCATGGCCAGGGGATCTCAACGCCACCTAGCCGGGTTACGCGTATGGTGTCTAGACTTATGATGTGTCCGAAGCCGAGCCAGTCAGGTTCTCCTTTTATGTTTGTCCAAGCTGTCTTAGACATTGCTTTTTTTATAGTTTATACCTATGCATATGATGACTAATCTACTGACTGGGCTGGTTTCCCCTCTGTTGGGGCAGCCCAGTAATTACAGCAGGACAATCTATGTATTTTGGAACTTCCTTTTGCCTCTAGCAGGAACTTAATATATTAAACCTCTTACTTAAAAAAAAAAAAATTAAGTTTGGCTTGGGACTTTCATCACTCATTCATATATATATATATATATTCAATAATCAAACTAGTTTGAGTGATTGGTTTTGAAGGGTTTCATTTTTAAGATGATACCATTGTAGAGCGGGAAACACTTAAAAAAAAATCAATCTAGCCAACTAATTAAAGAAGTGAAATTTTGACAACTTAATTTTCATGACTTAAATTTCTTAACTCTTGATTCTTTTGAACAAAGGCTAATTCCCCATAATACAAACACACTAACAAACCATATATATAATTTAATAAATATTTTTAAAAAACATTAAACATTGGTTTTCTAGTAGTAACCAATAACTTAGTTCTCCAGTAACTATAGTGAGTGGTGAGGGTAGAGACTAATATACTTGTGAATGAATTGAATCTTCAGTAAAGAAATAATCTTATTTCCGGAAAATAAATAACAAGATAGTTTTTTTTTTGTTTTTTTTGTTTTTTATTCATTTTTTCAAAATTTTTAAATATATTTCAATAAAAATACCATACATGAAATAATCTTATATCAAGAAGATAAGTCTCAAATGTGAAGCTTCTCTGAACCAACCAAATATTAATAAACCAGATTTTTCAAACTTTTTATAAAACCAAATCTGAAAAGATCTGAACATAATCTCAATAAACCATCTTTTTCAAACTTCTTCTTAAACCACCTTTTTCAAGCTTCTTCTTAAACCAAATCTTCATAAATTTAAACAAAATCTTCATCTACTTATTCAAACAATCTTACTTTTTTGTACATTTTTTTCCAATAGAAAATTAGCTCAATTATATTAATGAAAATATAATTTTTTTACATCTTCAAAACCATGCAGATGATCATAGAAAAACTAGTCCATAGACTATGCTCATAAACAAAAACTACTACATCCCCAAAAGAACCAAAAAGTCACCAGAAACTACTCCATAAATTCTTTTGTACATTCACATTCCCTAAATTTGATAACCTATAAATTCACAAAGCGACATAAGCTATAGTTCCATATCAAAATAAAAATTGCATCAATACAATACTTTGATTTGGGGTCCTCAAACAACCTCACTATTTTTTGGGTACATTCTCATTCAGTAAGTTTGGTAACCTATATATTCACAAAGCTCAAGAGAGTTTTGACATAAGCTATAGTACCATGTAATTTTAATTCACAAATTTATCCCAAAATAGAAATTGCATCAACATAGTCCTTTAATTTGGGGTCCTCCTTCTAAGTGCATTTATCAGATCTTAAAAAAAAAAACAAAAAAACTCTAGGCAGACAACACTTCCAAAATATTTAAGCAAAACTTGTTGTATAGATAACGAGCTTTTATTAGAGAAAGAAACAGTAACAGTTTGCTAAGTTTAGAAGCAACTGATCCGATCACAATTGAAAACCAAGGACTGATTACATAACGCTGAATTTATACAAATTCTTGAAAAAAAAAAACCGTCCGCGACTCTATGAATCTCCAAAACTGGCAGACCTCCATAGTCTTGACTCTCCCTGCAAGATGGTCACCAAAACAACGATATTCAGGGGCCAAACGCGGTTTGAACAAGGGCAAAAACAAAAAAAGTAACAGCTCACATACATACATTGAGGGCTAGGCGTTGCCGGAGCTCGAAGGAGGCGGCGACGTCTGGTGGTGAGACGAAGGCGGCGAGGGCGCAGAAGGTGGAAATGGTGGACCCGTCGAAGGTGGGGTGCATGGTGGTGGCGGCGGCGGGGGATCCAAATCTGCCATGTCGCCAGACAGGAACTCAGGCGGCGGACCCTGAGAAGGCCTTCAACAATGGCGCTGCGGACGTCCAGACATTGCTTCTTCTTTCTTTCTTCGTAGGACACAGGAATTCATTCATTCATGTCCCACTGTTTGTATACATATATATATATATATATATATATATATATACACACCACACTGGATTTTATCTTTCCTAGGAGCTGTCCCAGTAATATGAGTTAGAGATGCTCCTTCGGTTGGTTACTCTTCTAGTCATCATGGAGAGTGCTTCGATGCCTCCTACGTTGTCACACTATATTTGTCCAACTCTTATGTCTTGCTACCAAGTCACCACTATGTCGTGTTATATTTTCAAGGGAAGTTTAAGCCTGAGTTGGACATCTACTATTTTGTTGAATTTTCGAGTTGGCCATCCCCGTGTCAGTTGTACTTTGTGATACTCTCTCTTCACATCATCTCTGGATGTATGTTTCATGTCCCTTGATGGGGGATACATTAAGGCCCTCCTTCGACGAATATATTCCTATCGACTTCAACAAATTATCTATGAGAGGTATATAGAAACCAACTAGTACCTTGGATCTTGTAGTGCTTAGTGGCAGGCCTCCTCATGATCGACATTGAGTTTACATCATTGAATCCTGATCGATTGATTCTATGAGTGTTCGACATTAGATCCTCTATTTACACTTGCTAGATTGTACTAGGTCCTTGGGGTCCATATTAATCATCGTTGGGTCTCCTCGCATCTGTTAATGGTATACATCAATGACCAATAATTAGACTATTTATACCATTCTTGACATCAACTCATCTATTTGCATGTTGTAGATTTGTACCATTGGGGTTTGGGACGAAGATATCGAGTTGGGACCATATCCTTCTTTGACAACATCCCCTCCCAAGTTGAGATGGAGTATATCACTTGTATATGAGTACTTTGAAGACTTCGGGGGAACTCCCCTTAGTTCTCGTTGTCTTCCTGTTATCTATATGTTGTGTCATCTATCCACATTGTGTTTGTTGGTGGCTATGATTGTTTTCATGACATAGATCCACATTGTATTTGTTGGTGGGTATGATTGAGTTCATGACGTAGATCCACATTGTATTGTCTTGTGGCTATGGTCCATTTGATGACATGGATCCACTGTGTATTCTTTTGTGGTCATGGCCTAGCATTTCATATCATGGATCCACGGTGTATTGTTTGGTGGCCATGCTCATTTAGAGTATGAGTATGTATGCCTAGGGGATGGTCTATTTACGCTCTCATCCTTGGTGTTTGATTGCAAGACTTCTTTTACTTATGAAAACCATTTTCTCTGTCCTCACGTTGCCTCATATGAACACTATGTTATTGTAATGTATTTCGACCATCCATTCCTTTCCTCACCTCACACATTAGGGGGCATTTGTTATAGCCTTAATTTCCACCCTATAAGGGAGAAGGGAATCCATAAGAGGATAGAAGCCAAAATACATATTTTTCCTAAGATTTGACCCTTTTTGGATCCTTTTTGGAGATCCTTGTAGGAAACATAGTAGACAACAAGTGAGGATCCTTCTGGGACACATAGTAGACAATAAGTGAGGATCCTCATGAGTCACTAATAGTGCAACACGTGAAGCTTTGTAAAACTTCTAGATTCAAGGAGTTATGAGGTGATGGGCGAGGGATGATTTGTATCTTTGTGGAAAGGGCCTAGGAACTCACATCATTCGAGTCTCTAGTGATCTCTAGAAGATCTAGTTGAAGCCTCTCCCAATCTTCCTCCAAGAGCTATATAACAAAGGCAAGTCTTGGGAAAGACGAAGAAGAATTCATAAGTAATGTTATGTTGTCCAATTGTAGAGGTGCCTATCCTGTTCATCATAGCTAGAAGTCAATGAGCTTAGCTTGACCAAGAAGTAACAAGGAGAGGCAAAGAGTAAGGAGGTCAAGGGAGCATGCGTCAACATCTAAGGTATGCTTGATGTAATTTCTCTTATGTTATCAATAGATCATTGGTTTTCCCTTGATATGTTTGTATTTCATCATGAAAATGTCTAGATATGATTCACCTCATTATAGATCTGATTTGAAGAAAGTTAGATCTAAGGTTCTAATCCCAAGTAGAGAGGTATTGCTTTTATTTTGTATACAAGAAGTAGCTTGTGGAGCTTGGAGATGGATTTTTAGGTCTACAACAACCAGGATTTATGAAGGAAAACATACTTATAAAGGTATGCAATCTCCACCATTCCTCAGGATAAAGATGAATCTATGTATTTGGATCTAGATCTAGGAAAACTATAAGAAGACTAGCCCACTTTCTGTCTAGGATTACTAGGATAATCCTAGGGATATTTTGATGTGTATTCAACAAGATCCCTATGAGACTTTGTCCCAAAAAATATCCAAGAATTCCCATCCCACAAAGGACTTCTTTATACACCTAACTATAGTACTCCTTTTCCCATGGTTTTCTGAATAAAAATCACCTCAGGCTTATTTATGTCCACAAACTGTTTGAGGGCCAATTTTTGGCCCCCAAGCCATGAATGTTAATGGATAGAATTAACATGGTTTAACCCCACCATGGGTTATTGATGCTTTAAGAACCCTAGTAATAAGTCTCTTCCTACCTTGATTAACTCTTTTAACTGTTGTCTCTTGTGCATGATTCATATAATATTTTTTGCTAGCCTTTTGACCCCTAGGATCCTTTAGAATATCCAATCCCAACCCCCTAGAAACCAAAGAGTCATGAGAGGAGATATGAGGTCTTAGATGGTAATGACCACCTCCTCATTTACAAGAATGAAGTCCAAGAATGAGACTCTCAATAGGGTTATCTCCCCTATCAAACAAAGGGTTTGATTCATGAGATAGGTTAACAGAAAAAACCTCCCCTCCTACCATTCCAACTTCTGACTCATCATAATTTGAAAATGTGTCCCTCACCCCTTTGAATCCATCTTGAAAAGGAACAATATAACCCTCCCTCGATGAAAAATGACTAACATGCTTCTTATTAGACATTGAGGAAGGAATTCAAGTAGACTTACTTGGAGGGTGCGCACCCAAACTCAAGAGCATATTTATCTTTTACAGTTGAGAAGGAGAGAAGTTGAACAACCATGGACCTATTGGGAATTCCTCCTTAATGCCTTCCAATTTATGAGAGACAAATATTAAGGGAATATAAAAACCATGGACCTATTGGGAATTCCTCCTTAATGCCTTCCAATTTATGAGAGACAAATATTAAGGGAATATAAAATTCATTGACCATCAAACCCATATTCTCCAAAACCACCTCCTTCCCAACATCAGGCATTCATCCATCCCCCACAACTTCACCCTCAACATGTCCCATCAAATCAACATAAATGTGAGGAATTGCTTTTGGAAGTACAACCTGGTCCTCTCCTCTATCTGAATTTTCCTCTCTATTTGCCCAATAATGTTGCGTAAGAGATTTTTCACAATCATGAAGAACATGGTCATGAGGGTGGCATGTCACACAATGGAAATGGACAATCACATAATCTAGGATTTGGGTGTAGGATTTATTACCAACCACTAGCTCCATTGATTCAACCAAGATCTGATGAACATCAATTTCTACTAGAATCTAGGCAATATATCGACCATTATAGGATTTGTAACTGTCATCCAACATAATGAACTTACCCAAGGTGTCACCAATAGCTTGCAAAGTGTAATGCCCCCAAGGTCGAGCCCTATTGTAAATCATGTCTATGAAGTATAGAGCTTGCATTATGAATTGTAATTATGTTTTATAGGTTGGTGAGCCAAGTTTATATAAGTTGGTGGGCTTATGTGTTATTAGGCTGGAGAGCCTAAGTGTTAAGGCCGGGAGCTTGCTTTTGTATATGTAATCATGCAGAACATTAATAAAAATATAAACATCGTTGCATGAAGAACAACCACAATGAATGAGTGATGGGGGACTAAGCTTCCACATATTGGGTAAGGGATTGGGGGCTTGAAGGTTGGAAGAGAGGCTAAGTGTTGAGCCTAGGGGCTTAGGTCCTTGGGAATAATATTTTAATATTGTTCCAAAATCCATGCGAAATATATGTTGTGTCCTAAGTTCCTGGAGAGGAACGCATGCTGATGGAGTGCATGCAGCTTCATGGGTGACATGTGTCGACCCAGGCACATGCAGTTAAAAAACTGCAGAAGTCAGCCGTGGAGGGGTTCGCTCCTCATTTTCCATCATCTTTTGCGTCTGATTTCAGATACCCTCACGTAGCTCTGAGAACCAGAAAACCGAGATGTCTTCCTGAAGACCAAAACATCATTCGTCTGATTCTGTTATTGGTCTGCGTCTTCCCTTGACATACCTATGCACCATTGAGAGAACTGGTTAGGAGGGGAAATTCGACTTGTGAGTTCCAGAACCCAGTCTATCCTCCATTGCAGAGATGAATTCGTACCCGATCTATCTGTAGGTTGTTGTTTTATGTTTTCCTAAGTGGGGTTGTGTTGTGGTTATCCTCACCGTGCGGGAATTGAGTCGGAAGGGGCTAAAGAACCGTGTTTTAAGGCCCTTAGTTGAAGAGGCAGTCTGTCAGGCCTGTGAGAAGTTATTTCTAGGTGAAGGACTCTGTTGGGAAGTGGTATTCTTCCAGAGAGAGTCCAACACCAGCTACGGAGCTCTAAGACTTCCTGATCCAGCCTGTTGCTGAGACCTAGAGAGGGAAGTGAACCATTGATGGACTGTGCTTGTGAAGGTGTATACTCCCGGGCGGAACAGGCATGTGGGGAATGAGAGTCCGTGAGTAGTGGGCGTAAGAAGGCATCCTGGGAAGAATCCTTTATGTTATTCTGTGCATTTTTCCCTGTAACCTCAGCCTAGACTAGGATTCCTTGCCTTGGGTGGAGCTTAGTCCTAGCTCGGGGGTGACCCACTACTGAGCATGATGAGTAGTGTGGTATAAGGCTGGGAGGTTTGTGGAAGGCCTTCACGTGGTTGGTGGAATTACCACGGTTTCAAAGACAAGTATCATCTTATGCTTAATATTATGTTTTGCATGCCTGTGATGCTTATATGTATCATGTATTCTGTTGTGCATATGAATTATTGTTAATGAAAAAAATTATTTATGTTAGCAGTAATCTTATGCTTACTCTGAGTTAAATGTGTTTAATATGACTTAAATGCATGTTATTAATTAAGTAGGAGAATGATGTTGTTCTGCACAGTAGCGTTTTCCTGGCCAATGTGATGATGGTCGGGGATGTTACAGTATGGTATCAGAGCCTAGTTTCAACGATGAGCCTGGATGGGTCGGATAAGTGGTCTTTGGATCGAGGTTTTGAGAAGAAATTGTGTCTGGAGGACTAATTTCAGACCTCAGAATGTTTCTGAGTGTCAACGAACTACTTGACCGTGTTACAAAGCTCAGGAGGTGTAGCGGTATTATAAAACTACAGTCGATGTGGTATATGGCCACAGGGAGAGAGAGAACTCCACACCAGAAGGGTTGGATCAAGTAGATGAAGGTTTAGAAGGAGGGTACCAAGTCATTGGCCAGAAGTCCTTGAGAAGAAGAGTTGGACGGTCATAATTCTCTGTGGAGAACTCGCGAAATCGCGAGGGCCGTAAGATGGCCAGAAGTTGCAAGGTGGTTAGTGGATGGAGAAACTCGCCACCCTAGGATCCAGAATAAACGTGGGTCGTTGATCATGGTTGGTTTGAACTGTTGGACCATTTCGTGAATTCAGGGATCGTGAACTTGGAGCGCAGGCCAAAATCTTGGTCGCTCCAAGTCCCGAATCGCGAAAGAGATTAACAAGGGTAGAATCGGATGGTGGAGCACTTCCAGGAAGAAGTGTCGAAATCCCGTGAGCCGTCGGATCCAGCCAACTTGCAAGGAAGTTAGGGTTGAAGAGCTTTGATAGGTGTAAGCATAGGAGAGATCTGGACCATTAGATCCAAATCATTGAGGATCGTTGGATCTCGTACAAGAACTCGAGTATCAAAATTCGGGGATTGAAGTGACAAGAGATTTGGAGTCGCTGCATCGTGAACTCCCGGTTACCGAAAACCTGAAACCTCGAAATCTCGAAACGATCTACACCATAGATTGTAGGAGAGGAACTTGACCATTGGATCAAGTAGATGAATAGACCGTAATTTCAGAATTTTGGCAAACGAAAGTTCGAGATGTGTAGATGCACGAACTCCTGATGCCCGAAACTCCAGAATGAAAAGTAAAAGTAGTGGGGCCCCCTGACATCGCTGGGAGTGAGGTGGACCTTCTTAAGGACACCATGTGTCATGACATTGGTGGGAGAAAACTGTGCTATGGGCTCGGAGGGTAAGGAAATCAAATTTTCGGATGTCGAGAGTTGGAGAGGGAAGCGAGTGAGAGAACCTTCGGGACCAAAATCCCGAAACCCGAAACCCTGAAGCCCCGAAATCCCGAAACCCGAAGTTTCGTTTGGAGAGCCTTGTAGCACCTAGCAGTTTATCATTTGATCACGACCTGTGGATGCATGGGTTGGGGACTAAGAAAACGGGGGCTATCGTCGGAAATTGCAGAGCCAAATAGAGCTCAGAAAATTCATGGAATCGAAATGTTTTCTTATTCGCATTGGTTTATGAATGTTGTAGTTTTATTAAGGGTTTAAGGCCTGACAAAATTCGGTTGACTGCACGTTGTGTGTGCATAGTTCAACGAGTGTCAGGACAACCGCGAATTGACACCGAGTATAGAAATGGAAGAGGTGCGGATTGCCTCCAATTCAGAGAATGAAAGAGAAGGAAGGGATGTCAACTTGGGAGTCGAAGGATCGAACTCCTATGGTCATGGAAGATAATTGGATAAGGAAGGGAATGTGATGAAAATCATTGAAAGATTGCAGAAAGATTCCCAGGCTCGCCGAGCCAATAGCCGAAATCTCATGAGGGTCAGGGATCGACAAGGTGAATTCAACTTAAAGATGTTGAAGAACCTGGAAAGAATAGAAAGGAAATTGGAAAAGGAGAGTGACACAAGCAAAACAGGGAGTCACAGGACCCTTGAGAGAAAAAGAAGATCGAGGAGTGGTAGCAGACATCGTCGTCGCTCCCCAAAGCATTGTGATAAGGAAGCACACAATAGTTCAAGCCCATCCCCTACCATAAAACACCGAAGATCTAGAGTGGATGAATTGAAAGGGGAGATGAACAAGATTAAGCCTCCTACATTTGATGGAGAACATAAGGAGGAAGATGCCAAAACGTGGTTGCTTGGCATGAGGAAATATTTCCAATTGCAGAATTATTCCTCTCATGCAGAAGGAAGAATTGTGATGTATCAACTAAAAGGAAAAACATCCATGTGGTGGGATCAGCTTATGCAGGTGCATCATGTTAGAGAGAAAGATATCACATGGAAGGAATTCAAGAGGTATTTCGAGAGGAAATACTTGACTAAAAGATACTATGACAGAAAGATAAAGGAGTTCTTCGAACTCAAGCTGGGCAGCATGACCATTGATGAATACGAACGAAGGTTTTTGGAATTACTGAAGTATGTTCCATTCATCAAAGATGAGGCTGTCAAGATTCAGAGGTATTTGAGTGGACTGCCACCTCCCATTGGTGATAAGATTCAGTATGATGATCCTAAGACTATGGAAGAAACAATAAGAAGAGCAAAATGTTTATATGAGAAGCAAAGAGAAAATCCTACCTTTCAGAAGGCTTGGGATGACCAAAATAAGTTTAAGAAAGAACATAGGCAGAAGGGAAACAAACCTCCCTTTTTAAGAAATAGTCCTCAAGGACATCCATCGTTTAGAGAGCCGAGAATGGTTGAAGTGGGGGAACAAAGGCTAAGATAGATGCCCATTCAGTGTTGGGGTTGTAAAGAGAACCACAAGTATAGATATTGTCTCCATAAAAATGGCAAAGCAAGAGTTGTACATAATGTTCAACAAGATGAAACAGTGGAGGACATGGGTAGTAGAATGCCAAGGATCTATGCAGCCCTGGACAACAAGCAAGATGAATTTCAGTCGCACGTGATTGAAGTGGAAGGTATGATTAACAACCAACCATTTATTATTTTAATTGATTCAAGGGCTAGCCATAGTTATGTAGATCCTAGGGTGGTGGAAAGTTTGCATTTATCAAGAAGCAAACATGAAAAGTCTTGGTTAGTGTAGTTGGCTACAGGAACCAAGAGGAAAGTCACTGAGTTGGTTAAGTCATGTCTGGTGGACATGAAGGGATTGAGCACGAAGTCTGAATTGAATATTTTATCTTTAGGCTCTTATGACTGTTTAATTGGGATGGACTGGTTGGACCAGCACCATGCCCTCCTGGACTATCATAACAAGGAATTTACATGCCTGGATGAGGAGGGGAATCGGAAAACAGTCCAAGAAATTTCCAGAGCTATGGTTGTTAGAGAAATCTCAGCAATGCAGTTGAAAAAGTGCTACATGAAAGGCTGTCAATTGTTTGCAGCCTGTGTGGAGGAAGCATCCAGAGATGAAGTCTCAAAGATTGGAGACCATGTGGTACTAACAGAGTTTGAAGACGTATTTCAGGAGGTACCCAGACTACCTCCGAAGAGAGATATCGATTTCTCTATAAATTTGATGCCTGGAACAACTCCAGTGTCGAAAGCTCCTTATAGAATGAGTACACCAGAGCTGAAAGAGTTGCAATTGCAGCTTGAAGAGAATCTAAAGAAGGGGTACATTCACCCAAGAATGTCACCTTGGGGTGCCCCAGTCCTATTCGTGAAGAAGAAGGATGGGATGTTGACGCTGTGCATTGATTTCAGATAGTTGAACAATGTAACTGCCAAGAACAAGTATCCTCTGCCGAGGATCGACGATCTTTTCGATCAGTTGAAAGGTGCAAAAATATTTTCGAAGATAGATATCAGATCGGGATATCACCAGGTAAGAATAAAGGATGAACACATCAATAAGACCATCTTTAGAACAAGGTATGGTCATTACGAGTTCACAGTGGTACCGTTTGGGTTGTTGAACGCACCTGCTGTTTTTATGTGCTTGATGAATGGTGTATTCAGGGACTATCTAGACAAGTTTGTCATAGTCTTCCTGGATGACATTTTGGTGTATTCCAAGTCAGAGGAAGAGCATGAACAACACTTGAGGATGGTGTTGCAAGTGTTGAGAGAACACCAACTGTATGCCAAATTGAGCAAATTATTGTTTTATCAAAGGCAGATCCATTACTTGGGGCACATTATTTCAGAAGAAGGGATCGTCATGGATCCTGAGAAGGTTGAGGCCATCAAAGAATGGTCAGTGCCAAGGAATGTGGCAGAAGTTAGATCCTTTATGGGTCTAGTGGGTTATTACAGAAGGTTTATCGCAGGGTTCTCAAAGATAGCTCACCCTATCACTTCCTTGCAAAGGAAGGAGGACAAGTTTCAGTGGACTAAAGAGTGTGAGAAAAGTTTCCAACGATTGAAGCAGTTGTTAACCAACGCTCCAATCTTGAGGATTCCAGATCCAAATGTGGATTTCGTGGTGTGCACAGATGCGTGTAAAGAAGGGTTGGGAGGAGTTCTCAGTCATAATGGATTTGTAATCTGTTATGAGTCCAGGAAGCTGAAAGAGAACGAAAAGAATTATGCCACTCACGATTTGGAGTTGGCAGCAATCGTTCATGCTCTGAGGAAATGGAGGCATTACCTCATGGGAAGGAGGTTTGAACTCAGAATATACCATAACGGTCTGAAATATTTGTTTGATCAGCCAACCTTAAACTCTAGACAAAGTAGGTGGTTGGAATTTCTGTGTGAGTACGACTTTGAGATCAAGCATATCAAAGGAAAGGAGAATAAAGTGGTTGATGCACTCAGCAAGAGGGTGCATGAATTACATGCTACAGCCAATAGCATGTATCAGACTGATATTAAAAGCATAATTCTAGAGGCTGCAAATGTAGATCTGTAGTACAGAGAATTGGTAGCCAAGCTACAGTAGGGTAAGATGCCACAGAAGATGGAAATTTATAAATTGGAAACCAATGGAATACTGTTGTACAAGAACATAATTTTTGTACCCAATGTCCAGTGCTTGAAACAAATGATTTTGTAGGAGATGCATAATGTGCCTTATGCAGGGCACCCTGGATATCAGAAAACAGTAGCAGCGGTCAAGAGACATTACTTTTGGCCGAGTATGAAGAGAGAGATCGTTGAATACATCGCCAGATGTATGGAGTGCCAAAAAGTTAAAGCTGAGCATAGGCACCCAACAGGGTTGTTGCAACCTTTACCCATTCCTGAGTGGAAGGGGGAAGTGGTGAAAATGGATTTTATTACAGGATTGCCCAGAACAAGCAAGATGCATGATTCGATCATGGTGGTGGTGGACAAGCTTACAAAAGCTTGTTGGGTATGTGTTATATTCTTTGCATGTGTGTGTGTGTGGGTGCGTCAGATACGACAACTACGTCTGATGATCCCTTCACCTAGAGCTCTGTCGTGTGCGTCGAGCGCTTTCCTAGGGGGGTCCCAGGGGGGGGGGCAGGTATGCCCCCCCTGGTTACGCGCAACATTTGGGGTAGCGCCCCAAAATTATTTTTTTGGGCGATTTTTGCTTTTTTTAGCGGATTTGTAAATTAATCCCGGATTAAGGGATTAGGGTTTTGGTATCTACGGAATACCTAAAAACATTGTATATATTGTATGGCGAATGGTGAAATTCGATATAATGAAAATAAGAAAGGTTTTCTCGGTTGAGGGTTTCCAGTATAAAATCTCTGTGTACTCTATGTATGAGCCATTGATTAATTTCCGTATTGTTTAAGAATCTATATTCATTGCTTTACTTCGCAGGTTTAAAACTTACAAAGCTGCGCATTTTATTCCACTGAAAACTACTCACAAGGCAACAAATGTTGCTGATATTTTCATAAAGGAAGTGGCACGATTGCACGAAATTCCTAAAATGATTGTGTCTGACAGAGACCCAAAATTCACCTCAAATTTATGGAAAGGATTGTTCAAAGGATTCAAAATGAATCTAAACTTTAGTACAACTTATCATCCTAAGTCTAATGGACAGACAGAGAGGGTGAACAGAGTAATATAAGACATACTGAAAATGTATGTGATGGACAAACCATCAACATGGGAATACCACCTGCACTTGGTAGAATTCGCCTACAACAATGGGTATCATGCATTGTTGAAGATGAGCCAATTTGAAGCACTTTATGGAAGAAAGTGAAATACTCCAGTGAGCTAGGATAATCCAGCTGATAGAGAAGTTTCTGGTCCAGAGTTGCTCAAGGAGATGGAGGACCAAATGATAAAAATTAAGCAGAATTTGAAAGCTGCCCAAAACAGGCAGAAAATTTATGCTGATAAGAACAAAACCCACAGAGAGTTCAAAGTGGGTGATCATGTTTTCCTGAAAGTGAAAGCTAACAGAAGTTCCCTGAAGATGGGAAGTTGCTCCAAGTTGGCAGCCATATTTTGTGGGCCATTTGAAATCCTGGAAAGGATTGGGCCACTTGCATATATGCTTGCATTACCTGCATCTATGACTGTACATAATGTGTTTCATGTTTCATTTCTTAAGAAATATATACCATATGCTAATCATGTTATCGATTGGAATGTGATTCAGGTGGAACAAGAAGGTGTCCTGCAAGTGCATCCTGTGCACATATTGGACAGGAAAAACAAACAGCTCCAGAATTGAGCTATAGGGCTTGTAAAGGTCCAGTGGACCTGGTACGATCCTGAGGACGTGACATGGGAGCATGAAGATGTTATGCAGGTAGAGTACCCGCATCTTTTTGAAAATTTTGAAAAGCTTGCAGATGCAGTGTAAAATTGCACTTAGGACAATGCAAAATAAAGGGAGGGGATTGTAATGTCACCAAGGCCGAGCCCTGTTGTAAATCATGTCTATGAAGTATAGATCTTGCATTATGAATTGTAATTATGTTTTATAGGCCGCTGAGCCAAGTTTATATAAGATGGTGGGCTTATGTGTTATTAGGCCGGAGAACCTAAGTGTTAAGGCCGAGAGCCTGTTTTTGTATATGTAATCATGCAAAACATTAATAAAAATATAAACACCATTGCGTGCAGGCCGACCACGATGAATGAGTGATGGGGGACTAAGCTTCCACAGATTGGGTAAGGGATTGGGGGCTGGAAGGTTGGAAAGAGAGGCTAAGTGTTGAGCCTAGGGGCTTAGGTCCTTGGGAATAATATTTTAATATTATTCCAAAGGCCATGTGAAATATATGTTGTGTCCTAAGTTCCTGGAGAGGAATGCATGCTGATGGAGTGCATGCAGCTTCATGGGTGACATGTGTTGACCCAGGCACATGCAGTTAAAAAACTGCAGAAGTCAGCCGTGGAGGGGGTCGCTCCTCATTTTCCATCATCTTTTGTGTCTGATTTCAGATACCCTCACGCAGCTCTGAGAACCAGAAAACCGAGACGTCTTCCTGAAGACCAAAACATCATCCGTCTGATTCCGTTATTGGTTTGCATCTACCCTTGACATACCTATGCACCATTGAGAGAACTAGTCAGGAGGGGAAATTCGACTTGTGAGTTCCAGAACCCAGTCTATTCGCCATTGCAGAGTTGAATCTGTACCCGATCTGTCTGTAGGTTGTTGTTTTTTGTTTTCCTGAGTGGGGTTGTGTTTTGGTTATCCTCACCGTGCGGGAATTGAGTTGGAAGGGGCTAAAGAACTGGGTTTTAAGGCCCTTAGTTGAAGAGGCAGTCTATCAGGCCTGTGAGAAGCTATTTCCAAGTGAAGGAGTCTGTTGGGAAGTGTTATTCTTCCAGAGAGAGTCTAGCACCAACTACGGAGCTCTAAGACTTCCTGATCTGGCCTGTTTCTGAGACCCATAGAGGGAGGTGAAGCACTGATGGACTGTGCTTGTGAAGGTGTATACTCCCGGGTAGAACATGCATGTGGGGAATGAGAGTCCATGAGTAGTGGGCGTAAGAAGGCATCCTGGGAAGAATCCTTCCGGTTATTCTGTGCAGTTTTCCCTGTAACCTCAGCCTAGACTAGGATTCCTTACCTTGCGTGGAGCTTAGTCCCAGCTCGGGGGTGACCCATTATTGAGCATGATAAGTAGCGTGGTCTAAGGCTGGGAGGTTCGTGGAAGGCCTACACATGGTTGGTGGAATTACCACGGTTTCAAAGATAAGTATCAGCTTATGCTTAATATTATGTTTTGCATGCCTACGACGCTTATATGTATCATGTATTCTGTTGTGCATATGAATTATTGTTAATGACAAGGATCATTTATGTTAGCAGTAATCTTGTGCTTACTCTGAGTTAAATGTGTTTAATATGACTTAAATGCATGTTATTAATTAAGTAGGAGAATGATGTTGTTCCGCACAGTAGAGTTTGCCCGGCCAGTGGGATGATGGTCGGGGATGTTACACAAAGCATGCTCAGATCACATATTCAAAGGAAAACTCGTTATTTTACCCAGACCAGAGTACTAGTAGAGATTTCCTTCTTTGTATTGAAACACAGATTCCAAGGTTGGATGTACAATTAAGCCCTGTGTAGAAACTAGTGACCTTTTAGAATTTCTAGGGAATCCTTGTCACACCTAAAAATAAATCTGATCCATCCTTTTGCAATAAAATGAAATATCAGGATATACCCTAGAACATGAGCCCACTCCAGTTGAATCCATTCGTTCAAATGCGCCATGGAAACTCTACGATTGAGAAATTTTCCCACCAAAGTCTTTTCTGCTAATAATCCAATTTTCTCCACCCAAATAGCTTCACCAACAACCAAAGAAATACCATCTCCCCAAGATTTAATCACCTTTCACGTCTTCTTCCCTTGTCGATCCACTGCATGAATAACCCCACCACCTTGTAGATATTGAAATTGCAAATTCACATCGATGAACCCTAACCATGGATCATTCTAGTCCTGCACAACACCACATCCAACCCACTCCTCCCAAAGACTGGATATTTCTAACAAAACCCACACCTTAAGTCCATTGACACCCCAATTACTCCTTCCCAGAGTTGAATTGATTGTAGTCACATGAACACCATCACCCTATTTTGACATGGCCACTGGGGAATGGCCTAAAAAGGCATTCTACTTGGCATATTGAATCTACTTGTGGGACACGGCTCGTGTGGGAACGCATCTGTTAGGACTATTGACCGCAAACCCTTATCCAAAGTTTTGGTAGGTATTAAATGTTCACGCCTTAAACCCCCCATGGCCATAGATACTTTGACATCGGGAAATGCATAGGAGAAAAAAATGTTATCTTCCAAGACCATGTCTTCAGAGTAATCAACCAATTAAAGCTCATAATCCATTGAGATAGATCTGTAGAGAAACCATAGCGCCCAAGCTCCTCATAGAATTCCACATGCATACATAAAAGATATATATTCAATTAAAATTATCCCCTACGAGGTTACACCTAAAGAAAAACAACTATTTAGAGTTTTCATCTTTTTTTGTGTTGACGTGAAACCTTCCTTAGGGAAGAAGACTGGAAACCAAAAATCCTAATCTCGGTTAATGCAAGCTCTATACACACATACACACACACCCACCTCCTACAAAGATCCACATTGCTCTAATAATATACTTTTATTTGCTTTCCTCGTCATTAATTATCTTTCATTTGAAGGAGGTGCATGTTGTGGGATTGATGCGCAAGAAAGACTCATGACAATGGTACCTTGGAGAAACCATTCAAGAAGATCAAATAATGGATCATTTGGCACATGGAGGAAGAGATCGCAAAGATAGGCACCTGTACAACCCTTATGGTGTCCTGAGTTCTTTCACAAATTGCTTCAATCATCTAATGGAAAGGAACTAAGGATTGCACACTCCAAACTGACATAAATGATCCTCGTGCTCCATTTTTTTCTAAACATTGATATCTTCCAGTCCCTAAATATCATTGTAAGTATTCTCCCTTCAGATTGATTTAGAATACCAAGTCTCTCTCTCTCTCTCTCTCTCACACACACACACACACACACACACACATAAGTATTCTCCCTTTAGATTGATTTGGAATACCAAATCTCTCTCTCTCTCTCTCTCTCTCTCTCTCTCTCTCACACACACACACACACACACACACAC
>ML787467.1:151324-168636 GCA_009831015.1 Picea engelmannii | reverse complement strand
CAGCCCTAGACTTATATTTTAAAGCTAGCCATTTTGCCAAAGAGTTCTAAGGAAAGAGGGAGGAGCATGAGGCCTTGCTTTTGCAACACTGGAATGAGCCTCCTCCCCTTAGGGTTTTGACTTTGTGTCCCTCCTTTTGCAACACTACAAAGCCTAACTCTCCCATCCTTAGATTTGGATTCTCCTAAGGCATTAGCCTCTCTTCTTGACTCCATTAATCCAAGGCACTAGTCTAAAACTAAAACGTTGAGTCTTTATGTTCAACACAATCTTTCAAACTTTCTTGACTTGAAACCCTACTAACCCTAGCGTTTCTACTAACCTTAGTTTGCTGATGACGTCTTGCCTTATTTGAACTTTTGTTTGGAATAAAAGTTGCGGCTGACTCATCCCTTGATAGCCATAGAAGTGTTGAGTATTTTCATTGGTTCATTTTGCAAAAATGTCCACTTCATCTATCAAACTAACCCTAACCCTAAGGTGACGTCATACTTATTTAAACCCTTGTTGGCTTCAAAACATTGTGGTATAGTCATCTATTTAGTAGAATTTGAGTTATTGATCATATTCATAAGTTTAATTGACAAAACGTTCCTCTCATTGTCTTCAAAATTAACCTAATAGTAGGGTTGACGTCACCCTAAATCTGCATAGTGACGCAACAACAATATTGGTGTATGAGCATATTTATTGCATTGTGATATAATAAGGATTGATTTTATACATTGAATGCAAGTATCATTTTGTACCTATTGAAGAAGTGTTATAAGCCTTTGTCTTTGTTTGCAATCATTGACTTCGTCAATAATTACATCTTTTATTGCTCATATGTGTTAAAGATAGTCATTAATGTTTTGAAGTACTAACCACTGTAGCATATTTTTAGTTTTATTTGCCTTGTCTCACAAACAGGTGCCATTCAGTGGAATACCTTCTCTTTGACTATCCATTTGGCAGTAATATGTGAAAGGAAACCCTTATCTTGATCCTTTAGACCTTTTAGATACCCAGATTACTAGGGACGTCTCCCTTGGGATTAGACACCCTAAATAGAAAGAGCTCCCCATCGAGGTGACAGTGGGTGGGGAAGCTCCTGTTACGCCAATTTGAGCCTTGACTTCAAGCTACCTAAACCTTTCCTACAAACTGTGCGATAACAGGCACACAACTTGTGTTTCTACAGTGTTTGGAGGACTTGTCGGATGTGGTGGAGGTGCTCTTCCCAAGTATGGCTGAAGATTAGGATGTCATCCAAGTACACTACTACAAATGAGTTGGTGAATGGCCGCAATATGTCTCCCATCAGCCTCATGAAGGTTTTGGGAGCATTCGTCAACTCGAAAGGCATGACCAACCATTCGAAAAGGCCCTCCTTGGATTTGAAGGCAGTCTTCCACACATTGAACGGTTAGATTGGTACCTGGTGATACCTGGACTTCAAGTTGATCTTGCCGAAATATTTCACCCCTTTGAGTTGGTCTAAAAGGTCATCAATCTGTGGGATCAGGTGCCTATTCCAGACAATGATCTTGTTCAACGCTCGATAGTCAATACAGAGTCTCCAAGTCCTATCCTTATTGTACACCAACACGATCGGGCTCCCACATGGCGATGAACTTTTCCATATGTGACCTTTCTGTAGTAGCTCCTGAATCTGCCTCTTGATTTCATCATTCTCTAGAACAGAGCACCGATAGATTGGTCCATTAGGCAGCAATGCAACTGGGGTCAGATTGATTGGGTGCTTGACTTGACACTGCAGAGGCACCCCTGTGGATGAGGTGAAGATGTCTTGATACTCCTCCACGACCTTGTCCATTTGTTGTTGTCATGTGGAGGATCCCTGTGTGGAGGTTGTGGCCGCAATCTTCTTCTTTCCCTAAGGGCAGATAATTAGGAAAACACATTTCTTGGTTTTGGAAATGAGCTTACTGTATTGTTTTGCAGTAACCAAAGAGATAGCAACAGGTGGTGGTACCTATGGTATCCTGTACAACTTATTTCCCAAGATAACAATAACAGTGTGAGGCCAGTACACATACACAACATGTCACTTCCACAAGTATGGTTGGACTAATAATACATCACAAACATCAAGAGGAGCAATGTCACATAATACCTCATTGGTGAAGGGCTTGATGTTGTAGGGAAGGTGACACTACTGGCTGACGCAGAGATCCCGTCCTTGGTGAAGCCACCTGATGGTGTACAACTGTGGGTGTGCTATGGTCAGCAAGCCTAACCGCTTCATGACCTCTTCTGAAATGAGGTTATTTTGGCTCCTATTGTCGACAATTAACTGTAGCAGGGAACCCTTTACCCACATCTGGGAGTGGAAGAGACACTCCTCCTCCTTTAGATCTTCTGGTTCTTCCTTTTGGATCTTCTTGGTGGAAATAATGGCTTTGGGCTTCCCTTTGTCATTCCTCTTCTTAGTTTCCGATTCAGTGTCAGAGCATGCATCTGATTTAGAAGCCCTCATCTCGACCACTAGTGACTTTTTGGCCCGACACTCACTTGTGTTGTGAGTGGACCTCTTATGGAACTCACACCACTTTCCCGTGTCCTTCTTCGGCTTCATGGTGTTGTTCTTTTCTTACAGCTTTGGCAGGTTGTCTTGAGCTGACATGCCTTTGTTTTTTCCTTTGTTCTGTGGTTTGGGGGCACCTTTCACTTTCTTTTGATTCGCAGATCCAAAGTCTCGCTTCTTTTGTTTGAATTTCTGCTCAATCTTGGAAGCATACTGATATGTTGTACCAAGAGAGGAGATGTCGAGGAAATCCATTTCCTCCTGAATGTGTCTGTGTAGACAACTGCAGTACTTCAACACCAAATGTTTCTCTGAATATTTGATACCCAAATTTGTGTGCAAGGTATGGAACAAATTCGTTAGCTCATGCACATCTTGATCCCTTTGCTGTCATAGCGTAGTCCATTGTATGTACTTGTACTCATAGCTCCACACAGTATAATATTGTTCCTTGATGGAGTCTCGGAAAGAATTCCAAGTGGGTATGACCAAGAACAAAGAGGGTTCCTCCTCGTCCTTTTTCTCACCGTAGGTTTCTCACCAGTCCTTGACATGGGGGGCGACTTTGAGCAGTGAAAAAATAATCTTCTCTTGGTTGAAAAAGTCATGACCCAATAAATATTCTTCTAATAGATTCAACCATCTATCTACGACGTCTACATCTATTTGGCCATCAAATATGGTAATGTCAAAGTTTACTTGTACCTTAAAAGGGGTTGCGCCTCCAGAGTGGCTGCTGGATGTAGATGGGCCACTAGTGGGCAATCGTTGAAGGATCTAGGCAAAGTTATCCATCATCACGTTCCTTTATTTTTCAAGGGCCTCCTCGAGTAATATTTTGATAGGATATCCTGCTCCCTCGTCTTTCTTTTCATCCCCCATAGGTGGCTGTCGGGGTTTGCGAGGCTGATCTTGCAAAGGTTCAACTAGATCGAGCCCTAACTCCTTATACCCCAACCTCGTTGGGGACATGCAAAGACGGATCGATAAAGAGAAGACCGCTCTGATACCACTGATCTGAATTTATGCAGGATCACAACAGAATACAAAAATAACCATGAATACAAATATGCAATGGAAATAACACTTCATTTCATTAATATCAAAGAACTGAAATTTGTTTATAGACAAAATAGAAATAAACTAGCTAGGGAGTTGGTAGCTTATCTCTGAGAAGAGATGTGGCTGCTACAGGCCTATGAAATATGTGTTACAATGAGGCTCGAAGGCCTATATATTATTGAGAAACAATGGAAACCCTAAACATCCAAAAACCTAACCTTAAGAGATGAAACACCAGAATATGGGCCCTGTCGAGGTAAAAATTGGTACATCAATTTCCAAGGGTTGTAACTTTGGCATACTATCTCTGTTTGACGCATACGATACATCGTTAGAAATATCTATACAAGGACTAAAACTAATGAAAACAAATATCATGGTCTAGAACAAACTAATATTCTTCGAAGTTTGATGCCCAAAAAATATTGTTTAGGGCCTCAAAATGACTCCGGAAGTTCAGGACCCAAAAAACTGCCAAAAATAGTAAATTGTGCTACAATTAAGGAAACTAAAAAACTGAAAGAAACAATGGTGGGGGTCCAAGTGGAATAGGTGGGTGGTGACCAATATCCACCTGGATCAAGAGAGATGTGAAGACTCACTGACAGACTCTAGAGTGAACTACCACCTAGTCCTAGTTAACTGGCCATGCAATCATTAGTTAACTGAGTAATCACTAATGGAGTGAGGAGAGAATCATGAGTGCACATGTGTGGCACATTCTTGGTGATGATCCCAAGGTAAGTGCACACTCATGGTGATGATATCGAGGTATCCATGAAACACTTGGTGATGATATTGATGTTTCCATGAAATACTCCACTCCACTAGTCTAACTGAAGTGTAACTGACTCAAGATTGAAGAGGATGTGGCACCCTCATCTAGGGGAAAATATATCTAACTAGGGACTCCCTCAACATAGAATAGTAAACTTAGGAAAATAAATTCCATGTGGGAATGAAATATCTCCAACATCCCCCTTGAAAACTACTAGGTTGTGCATGATGAATGGGTCCTCGCAACCAAGGTCGTGTTAGGTACCCATTGTATAATGAATCTAATATTGAAACATTGAAAAAATAGAGGAAAGAGGGAAACCCTCATGGAAAAAACCCCCTTTCAAAGTACAATGCATCAATAATGAATAAGGAAAGGCAGTTGTTAAGAAACTGTGTCCTTCACTCCAAGACGATCACACATGAAGTGGAACTTTTGCTCTGTAAATATCTTAGTGAAGATGTTTGTAGTGTGTTCGATGGATGGAAATTATTGCAAATCAATGATCATGTCATGAACCATCTCATTGATGTAATGAATATGGATCTCGATGTGTTTGGTCTGTTGTTGCTGCACTAGGTCTTTACAAAATTTGAGAGTACTCTGATTGTCACACCAAATGACAGTTAGACAACAAAACTAGATGCCAAGCCTAGTGAAGAAGTTTTGAATCCAAAGTTCCTAAATAGTGACATTGACCATGCCTCTGTAATTGGTCTCTTCCGATGATAGAGAAATATATGACTTATTTTTTCTCGACCAATGGATGGGACCATAACCCAAATTAAGCACATACCTAGAAGTGGACTTGTGATCTGTGCTATCACAAATATAATCAAAATCAGTGAAGCCCATGAGATCTAAGGATTCAATTGGAAACCTTCTAGTGTATTTCATGCAACTTCTGCATGTACCTGGAAACTTCCCCTACTGCATATGAGAGATTTGGCTGGGTGTGGGTGAGATATAGAAGGCTCCCCACAAGCTGTCGATAAAAGGTGATGTCCATCAGTTGTTTATCCTTGACATCCTCAAGATGTACCCCAGATAGAAAGGGTGTGGCTTTTGACTTGATTTGGTCACGTGGAATCTGACCAAGAGATCCCGAGCATACTTAATATGAGATGGCTTGATGCCTAAATCATCCTGATTGATCTCGATACCAAGGAAATAGTGTAGTGGACCCATGCCCATCATAGAGAACCTGTCATGTAGAATTTATTTGACCGCAACAATTGTTGAGGCCGAACTTCCTGTGATCAGGAGCTCATCAACATAGAGAACTAAAATCAGTAAGGAGTTTGAGATCCTCAACATGTAGACGTTCATATCTGATTTGCATATGAAAAAGTGTTGAGAGATAAAGTAGGCATCCATATTCGCATATCATTCTTTAGGTGCCTTCTTGATTCCATATATGGACTTCTTCAATCATCATACTAAGGATGAGTTATGAATGAATCCCTACGACTTCTCCATGTAAATATCCTCTGAGATATCCACATGAATAAAAGCATTCTTCACGTCCTTATGGTGAACTTCCCACCCCATGCCTGCTGCAATGGCAAGGTCCAATAGGATGGATTCCATCTTTGCTACATGAGAAAAGGTCTCATCATAGTCTATCCCATGGATATGATGAAAGAATTTGGAAACCAATCTTGCCTTATACCTGCTCACATTTATGTCTGCTTCCTTCTTGGTCATGTATACCCATCTGCATCTAATAAGATTCCTATCTAAAAGAAGTGGAACCAAATCCCAAGTATGGTTCTCGAGGAGAGAGATATACTCCTCTTGCATGGCGGCTTCCTAGAAGGGATTCTATAGTATTCCAGATATAAAATAGTATGCAGAACATAAATAATTATCTAGAAATGGAAGAGAAACAATGATATAACCATAACAATACCAAAATAATACCATAATAATACTAGAATAACACAAAAAAAAAGCACTTTGATTACTGAGAGAAATGTTCACATGCCTCTTCGAGGGGGAAACCTCCAGTAGAGCAGAGCTCTATTAAAATAATATCCAAGACACGATTTCTCATACCCTTTACTTCTATTTATACTAAATCTATCCAAAAGAACCATCTAGAGGAATATCCTTCTAGAAGCGGAAGATTCCATTAGGTCTTCTTACATTTGACTTATTCTTCCTTATTGCTAGGCCTTATTAATATTGGAATTTATTACATGGAATTATATTATTCTACATACATGAGGGGTTAGGGAGGTTATGTCCCTAACATGACCTCCCTCTTGAAGAACAACCTTGTCCTCAAGGCGTCATATGAGGGAATTGTTGTATAATGGTGGTCGAATCCCACGTGGCATCTTCTGGAGGTGTGTCTTTCCATTGAACTAACACTTCCTAGATGGTGTGCTGACGGAGACGATGCTCTCGCTAGGCCAAGCCTGCTTGTGGATGAAACCATATGGAAATTTCTTCATCCAACTCAGGAAGACTAGTTTGAGTTTGGTACTTATTTCCAATCACCTTCTTTAAGCAGAAAAAATGAAAAATAGGATGGAGCTTCGACTGACTGGGTAGAGCTAACTGATAGGTCATCGAGACAACACGCTTGAGCACTTGATAAGGACCATAAAATTTGGGTGCAATTTTATAACAATGGTGAGATTTGAGGGAAGTCTTCTTATAAGGTTGTAGTCGAAGAAATACTTGGTCCCCTTCAACAAAATGGCATTCAGAATGACCTTGATCTGCTTGTTGCTTCATGTGATATTATCCATGACCAAATTATCTTTGAAGGCACAAAGAATAGCCTCCTTTACTGTAAGATTTGGGTCAACCTCCTGAACCTTCGATACCCCTAGCATATAGGAGAGAATTGATGGGGGATTTTGGCCGTAGACTGCTTCAAAAGGAGTCATGTGAGTAGCTGTATGGTAAGATGTGTTTTACCACCATTCAACTAGGGGTAACCGTTGAGCCCACTGATTTTGCTGCTCATATGAAAAACACCTCAAGTATGTTTCCAAACACTTGTTGACAACTTTCGTCTAGCCATCTGTCTGGGGGTGATAGGCAGTGCTGAGATGTAGTTGGGTTCCCTGTAGCTTGAAAAACTCTTGCCAAATATTGCTGGTGAAAGTGTGGTCTTTGTCAGAGACAATAGAATTAGGCATGCCATGAAGCTTGAAGATATTATCCCTGAAGAGTTGATCCACTATGGCAGTTGTGGATGGGTGTTGAAGAGCACCAAAATGAGCATATTTGGAGAGACAATCAATGAACACCATGATGACTGACTTATTTCCCGATTTAGGTAAGCCTACAATGAAGTCCATAGAAATATCTCGCCAAATAGCAGGGGGAATTGGAAGTGGTTGGAGTGTGTCTGGAGATTTGATAGTTTCTCACTTGTTGTGTTGAAAGACCTCGCATTCAACCAAAAAGGTGAAAATGTCCTGTTTCATACCCTCCCAGAGAAAAAAGAACATTTGACCCTTTCATAGGTTTTGGTAAATCCGAAATGCTTTGCTGTGGGTGAGGCATGAAGTTTAGAAAGAACCGTGGATTTAAGTTGGGATTTCTCGCATAAATACAAACAACCTTTGTAGTGAAGCTCTTCATTATGCCAAGAGTACCTTGGAGAAACTGAAGAATTGTGTTGCAATTGGTGGAGTAGGCTAGAAATTTTGGGGTCTTGCAACCGTTCTCGACGAACAACTTGGAGCCAATGTGGTACAATGAAGGAGAGGGAGAAAAGGGATCCATCTTCTTCATATTTTCAGGAAAGAGCATCAACCACTACCTTTTCCTAGCCCTTCTTGTAAATGATCTCATAATCATATCCAAATAGCTTGGTCACCCATTTTTGCTGTGTGGGGGATGAAATTCATTGTTCCAAGAAATGCTTGAGACTCTGATGATCAATTTTGATTTGGAATTGTTGACCCAATAAGTAAGGGCGCCAAAGATCCACAACATGAAGAATAACTAACATTTCCTTTTCATAAATGGATTGGCCCAAATGTCGCTCTAAAAGTTGTTTGCTAGTGAAGGCCAAGGTCCTGCCACCTTGCATGACGACGACTCCAATTCCTTTCTCGGAAGCATCACATTCCAATACAAATGTCTATGTGAAGTCTGGGAGTTCTAAGACAAGGGTCAATCACATAGCATATTTTAAGGCTTGGAAGGCATGATCCACAACTGAAGTCTAAGTGAAAGCATTCTTTTTAAGGAGGGAAGTGAGAGGAGCTACAATATTTCCATAATTCCGAACAAACTTCCTATAATAGCCCATTAAACTCAGAAAACCACACAAGCTCTTAAGAGTTTTAGGGCGAGGCAAATCTTGCATAGATTCAATTTTCTTATGATCCACTCAAACACCATACTTGCCAACAATATGACCTAGGTATTCCACTTCTGAGGAACCCAAGGCACATTTAGGTTGTTTGAGGAAAAGTTGGTGCTTAGAGAGGAGATGGAGAACCTGATTCACATGGGAGAGATGAGATGACCAAGTTTTAATATAGATGAGAATATCATCAAAGAAAACTAAGACAAAATGACAGAGAGAAGGACATAAGACATGATTCATAAGACTTTGGAAAGTGGAAGGAGCATTACACAATCCAAAGGGCATTACCGAGAATTCATAATGACCCTCATGAGTGTGAAATACCATCTTGGGAATGCCTTCATCTTTCATGTAGATCTGGTGGTAGCCATAATGTAGATCCAATTTGGTGAAGTACTAAGCACCAGTCAATTCATCCAATAGGTCATCAATGATGGGAATGGGGAATTTGTATTTGATTGTGAGTTTGTTGAGGGCTCGGAAATCAGGACACATGTGCCAATTACCTTCTTTCTTGAGTACCATGACCACATGGGAAGAATAGGGGCTAGTACTGGGACATATAACATCGGCTTCGAGTAATTCATGAACACTTTGATCAATTTCATTCTTCTGGGAAAAGGGATGATGATAAGGCTGAAAATTGGGAGGAAGAATGCCCGGGATGAGAGGGATGGAATGATCATGGACACCATGGGAAGGGGGAAGTTCTTTGGGGGTGGAAAAAACAACTTGGTGGTGGGAGAGGATAGATTGGATGTTGGGATGCACCGAAGGTGTCTCAACAACATGAATGGAGTGGAGTTGGGAGATAATTCCTGAAGGACCTTTTTTGAGGAGCTTTTCCATGCGATGGGAATTGATGATCTTAGGGAACCCTGTTGTGATGCCTTTGAACTTATATTGTTGTCCCTCCTATTGCATTTGCATGGTTAATTACTTAAAATACATGAGAATGGGGCCAAGAGTACGTAAACATTTGGCACCAAGAATAATGTAGCAACCACCCATGTCTATAGCAAACATATGGGATCTCAGGTGATACTGACCAATTTGGAGTCACACATTTTCACATCGTCCCCCACATTTCATGGAACCACCATTGGCAATCATGATTTGAAAATTATTGATTGCACGGATGTAAAAATTGACTTCTTGGGCAATGCAACGATGAATAAAGTTATGGGTGCTGCCATTGTCCATAAGGATGATGAATTTCATATTTTTTTATGTAACCAATTAATTTGAGAGTCCGGGGAGAAGAGAATCCAATGAGGGCATGAAGTGAAATCACTGGTTCAACTTCGGGTGGGTCAGAGAGTGGGGTGAGGTCATATGGCGGTGGTAGTTCCTCCACAGGCGAAACAACAACATATTCTTCAGAAATATCCTCAGTCACAACCATAAAAAAATTTGTTCCTTACACTTGTGCCCGTGAAAATATTTTTCATCACAATTATAACAAAGACCCTTGAGTTGATGTTCAACCATTTCAACCCTGGTTAATTTCTGGATCTTGAGGGGAGGTGCAGAAGGGGAAAAATGGGTGGGTTTAGGGTGAGGAGGAAAGGAGGTTTTGTGGATCTAGGAGGACAAAATCTATTGGGATTCCTTGGCTCGTTGAGTATCTTCCAACCAAGTCTAGGGGCGTGCCATGAAAACATGGGCATGAATTTCATCTTTGAGGCCACTGATAAAGAATTCCCTAAAAACAACATCTGACATGCCATCCGTTCTGAAAACCAAGTGCTCAAATGAGGCAATAAAGTCTTCCATTGTCCCAGACTTCTTTAAATTGGTCAAATGACCTAAATGGCGGGTGTCGGAGTCAAAGCTATCATAAAATTCAAGAACAAATTGTGTCCAAGCAAGATACCCTTGGCGTGCATTTTTTCTCCATTGCCACCATTTCCATCCTTCCAGATCCAGATGTAGAATACTAATGAAGCTTGGCTAAATCATTAGTAATGCTATGCACAGATAAATAATGTTCCATTTGGGTGACCCAACTTGTAGGATCTGATCCATCAAATTTGTTCACCTCAATTCTAGGAGGGTGGAGGTCTCGGGAAAAGTAGGTAGTATGAGGGCCTTGGTAATGGGAAGAGTTATGGTCATCCTAATAAAATGGTTGTTCAGAAGAAGAAGGGTTATGGGAATGGCCTAGGAAGTGTTCTTTGAGGTATTTAAGGTAGGAACATTGTTCCTTGAGGTCTTTGATGTGGGAAAATTCTTCCTTGATGAGCTCAATAGTTGAATTGATGGAGCTAATGTTGGAAGTGAGCTACTTGATGGTGTCCTTGTTCTGATGGTTTTCAACAATCAAGGCATTGAGGTCTTGGGCTTGTGTGGTAGTCATTTGGACAAAGGAGTAGGCAAATGGTATAGGGGAAACAAAAGGGGTCTGGAGGGGTGGGTGGGACCACTGAGAAAAAAAGGTGTCAAATGATAGGTACCACTGTGATTAGGGAAAAAAGGGGGATCCAAAGGGATAGGATCCAAATAAGGGTGTCAGAGATGGGTCAGGTCCACAAAAAATATTTGGGTTAAAAATGATAGGTATCACTGGAATCAGGGAAAAGAGAGGAACCTAGTGGGATATGTCCCAAATAAGTGTGTTTGCGGGACCACTATACTCATTTTGTTTTTTACTCCCATGGATTTATACTATGGCTTGAAGAATACTTTAGTGATAGAATGACCAAATGCTTAACTCTATGAAATGTGTAGTAATTCCACAACCTGAATGCAGAAGACACAGTTGCGCAACAATAAATCTTGTATGTTCTATTTTTATTTCCGTCCCAAGGGTTAGGGTATTCAAGGGTTCTACAGACAAGGGATTTCCCTATGCTATAGCTCTCTAATATACGTGCGAGGTCCAACAATAGTACTCGGCCCAATATCTCAGGGCACCAAGTAAGGAGGCTAGACTGTGCCCTTAGTCATACTATCCAAATACCCAGGTACTAGAGAGTATCTTCCCGAGTGCTATTCTCGGTGGCACTATAGAAGTCAGGCGACCAATCGATTTATCTATGGAGGGCTTCAAGAGATCTAGGCCGATCTGTATACATGTGTTTTCTGATGCGCTACCACTCGAAGGGGTACCAACATGGGTTACAATGGTGGCCAACATATGTGCACTTAAGTACCACTTGTATTTCTTGCATGTATGAATCCTTGACTGTGGGTTTATGTGCGTAATGACAGATCTCTGTAGCTTTAAAACGCCATAATAGTCTCTACCCTGAAAAAAAATTAACCCACAATTTTCTATTGAGGAAGGTAACTCTAATACCACTTGTAGTATTCCATATATAAAATAGTATGAAGAACATAAATAATTAGGTAGAAATGGAAGAGAAATAATGATATAACCAGAACAATACCACAATAACACCAGAATAACACCAGAAATAGCACTTTGATTACTGAGAGCAATGTTCACTTGCCTCTTCGAGGGGGAAACCTCCAACAAAGCAGATCTCTATTACAATAATATCCAAGACACAATTTCTCATACACTCTACTTATATTTATACTAAATATATCCAAAATAACCATCTAGAGGAAGATCCTTCTAGAAGTGGAAGCTTCTATTAGGTCTTCTTACATTTGAATTGTTCTTCCTTATTGCTAGGCCTTATTAATATTTGAATTTATTACATGGAATTATATTATTCTAACTATGTGAGGGGTTAGGGAGGTTAGGTCCCTAATAGATTCCTTGCAACCTTTGCATAGGTCTGTGGGTTTGAAGCTAGAACCATATAGAAATGCATGGGCATCATTGGTTCAGTAGTTGTGAGTGCATGAGGAGAATCCTCAAACTGAGACCTCATCCTCCTATGATCTTCTATATCCCTTACAAGATCTCTTACTACCTGTAGGGTGGTTTTTTCCCACTTGGGCATATGTAGTGGCTCAACATCTGCATGTTGATCATCAACATGCTCACCATCTTCTGAATTAGATTCATAACTCATATTTGAACCACGATCTGAGTGAGTGGACTCATCATCATTGATGTCTGGTGTATGTAGTGGTATAGAGATATCTCTATGTGGCTTCGACGATGCATGCAAGGGAGTTTCCTCAAACTAAACACCAAATTCAATGATGAGATTGTTAGTAGAGGGATCAAGCAACCTATAACCCTTCACATCATCTGGATATCCCACAGATATGCATGGGATACTCTACAGATATAATTCTTTCCTCTTTTCAGAGGGTACACATGCCCATGCCTGTGATCCAAATATTCGAAAATGGGCGACTTCCGATTTTTTTCCGCTCCATGCCTCAAAGGGAGTTTGGTCCTTGATAGATCCGTGAGGAGATCTGTTCTAAATTTGGTTGACACAATTAAGTGCCTTGGCCTAAATATTGGGTGATAGAGATCTGCCATGCAACATGCAAGTGACCATCTCCTTGAGGGATTTGTTCTTCCTCTCTGCTACTCCATTCTACTGCGGAGTGTAAGGTATTGTGTGTTGCAATTGTATACCTGCCTCTGAACAAAGATGATGGAAATATTACTTCACACATTTCTCCCCATTTTCTGTGCAAAGGATTTTGATCTTTCTCCTATACTGAGTCTCTGCATGTGCTTTGAAGTATTTGAGATGCTCAAAAACCTCAGAGTTCTTCCTGAGAAAATACACCTAAGTGTATCGTGAGAAATCATTAATAAATGTAAGTAGGTACCTTTCTTTGGGACGAATGAGGAAAGAGTCCCATCAAATCATTGTGGATGAGCTCCTTAGGAGAGGAGTCCCTCTAGGCCTTCCCTTCCTCAAACTTCTCTTGGGGATGTTTTCCAAGAACACATCCTTGAAAAACTCCTTCGGAAAAAATGTATGTTGGGAAAGTCGGTGACCATTTCCCATTTGCATAATTGTTGCATGTATTTGAAGTTTATATGGTTGGATATCTTGTTCCATGATCTACTAGTATCATCAACATGCTTCAGTAGTAAAGCATAATCATATTTAGCAATGAACTTACTGAAAGTATAGAAACAAGATTGGTGGCCTACCTCACCAACATCAATCCGAGAATTATCACACATATAAGATATGGTTACAAAATCAAGTGTGAATTTGTAGTATACCTAGGGAGGTAATATGGGGTACCTAGGGAGGTTCCCAATGGGAATGTGGTTATGTATTATTAGTGGAAGTCATTAAATATATGAGAATGTGGTTATTCAATGTAAGGTGGACTAGGTCCACTATATTAAGAAAGGCCCACTATGGTAGTTAGATGTAATAAATGTGAGAAGACTCTCTAGAATGTTCCTAGGAGATAGAGAGAGTTATATAAAGAAGTGTAAGCAATGTAATGGAGGAGAGTGAAGAATATTGTGAATGTATCAAGCATTGCTTGAGGAGTGTTATCCTTCCTTAAGGATTGATATATGATGTTACCCTACTTCAAGGGTTTTGACTATTTCTTGTGTTCAATATTTTGGTGCTTATTATTGGTTTATTGTTGAAGTATATTTTCAAATTATTTAGGCACTTAACAAGTGGTATCAGAGCACTTTCCTTGGCCAAAGAAGGGGATAATGTTTTGGCTCTTTTTGCATATTTTTTTTAGAAAACAAAAAAAAGAGGGCGGCGCACTTCAGGTTCATATATGAAATTTTTTTAGCATAATTTGGCCAAAAAATTTGGGTATTTGAATTCCTCTCAGAAAAATACCCAAATTCAAAACAACAATCAGCTGAAACAGAGTCCAAGAATTAAAGTTATGAACATTTTAAATTCAACTATTTTTTTCAGGATTTTTTTGGAAAAAAACCGTGATTTTCTGTAGTAAGTTATTTTTAACCCTAGTTTTTGTAGAATTTTTATCCCAAGAAAGATTTTTTTTACTGGAAAAGATGATAGCCCTAATATTGAAGAATTCATAAAAGTCTTGAAGTCATTTGCGAAAGAGAATTGGAAACATTGGGTATCGTGTTATTTAAAAGGTGATGCGACCATTTGGTGGAAATCACATAGCTATAGCCAATTGATGGCACTTTCTGATGAAGCACTTAAAAATTTTATTTTAGATAAATGGTCTCATGATACTAAAGGGAGAAATAAGAGTTTATTTTTAGGTGGAAAATCTATATTATAGGTTCATGGTTGTATTCAAAAAGGAAATGTCATTGTTTCTATTAACCCTAGTTGCCAACAAAATTTTATCAATGTTCAGTTGGTTAATAGATTGCAAATTCCTACAAAAAATATCCAAAGCACACAGGTTGAGGGTAAAAATGTTAAAAATTTTAAATATTTGAAGGTTAGTATGGATAAATATGTGTTGCATTCAGATATTTACGTTATGGATATGGATGAAGTGGATATTGTTTTGGGATATTCTTGGATAGAATCAATGGGTACCATTAATATTAATGTGCAAAATAAGTTTTTGAAGTTATGGTACAAGAAAAAGAAAATCACATTGTAGGATGTGTCTCTTAATAAGAAAGATGGGCCCACAGAGGCCAGCAAAGAAGTTATTTTCGAGTCCAAAGATGAATCAGTGGCAGAGTCTACATAAGGAGATGAAGCAAAACCACAAGAAGGGCACATTCGGGAAGCTAAGGAGGTCCTTGTCTCAAAGGCACAAAGTGTTGCAGATTTGACGAAAAAAAGAACAGATTCCTACAGTTGTTGTATATCACCATCCACATCATATAGAGAAACAATAGTCATCAAGGCAAGGGCATGTGCATCAACACATTTATGGACTAGCAGGGAACCAGAAAGGAAACCGATCAAGAGGTGCATGAATGCTTACTAGCACTTCAGGAAGACATCAGGCTAGAGAACTAATCCCATGGAAACACTGGCATAATGCAGATCAAGATCAAGGTGGAAAGGCAATGGACGGACATCATGATCGAATTCCATTGGGATGGATGGATGGTCGTACTTGGTACCATTTGGCTACATTCCTTAGCCAGTCATATTGTATGGTTTCTTCTCGTGTTTCGAGGACAAAACATGTGAATGGGGGATGGAATGTAGTATACCTAGGGAGGTACCCAATGAGAATGTGGTTATGTATTATTAGTGGAATTCATTTAATATATGAGAATGTGGTTATTCAATGTAAGGTGGACTAGGTCCACTATATTAAGAAAGGCCCACTATGGTAGTTAGATGTAATAAATGTGAGAAGGCTCTCTAGAATGTTCCTAGGAGAGAGATAGCTATATAAAGAAGTGTAAGAAATTTAATGGAGGAGAGTGAAGAATATTGTGAATGTATCAAGCATTTCTTGAGGAGTGTTATCCTTCCTTAAGGATTAATATATGGTGTTACCCTACCTCAAGGGTTTTGACTATTTCTCCTGTTCAATATTTTGGTGAATGGTTTGGTGTTTATTATTGGTTTATTTCTGAAGTATATTTTCATATTATTCAGGCACTTAACATAATTTCACCCTTTTTCCCATACTAGAATGTGTTATTTGATAAATAGAGAGTACATTCATGGAGAGTTTTGGAACATGCAAGGTGTTTTCAAAACTTTTGTGTGGTAGTTCTACTCTCCCTTTGCCAATGACCTAAATTGGGGTATCATCTCCCATGAGGATTGGCAGACCCATGCATGCATAAATAAAAGATAAAAGATTCTATGTTGTTTCCATATTATGGGATGTAATTGAATCTAGGATCCATGCATTAGGAGAAGAGTTAATGGAAATCAATGCATGAGAGTTACCATGTTTGGATTGATCTTCCAAATTCTTCTTGGAACTTTAGAATGTGATCCCCGAGGTTTTTCTTTGAAAAATATGCACCATCTGATCAATCTATTTCTTCATGCATGCAGACTCAGGATGATAACCGTGGTTGTAGTATCCACATTATCTTCCCTTTCTCTCATTTCCCCCCTTTGGATCCTGAGAAATCATAAAATGGTTTGGAGTACCCTTCCTTCTTTGGTTTTACATGTGCCTTTCCCTTGACCTTTTTCTTGGTCTTTGGAATGCATGCACTGCTACTCTCATGCACAACAAGTGCATGGACATTGGATCCCTTGATTATCTCCATCTTGATGAGATTGTCTTTCTCATGTGTGAGGGATTCAATAGAATAATCTAATGTTGGCATTTTCAAGGTAGATCCTGAAGTGAATGAACTTGTACATGGAAATATGAGACAAAAATAGCATAATCCAGACCAAGTTTTTCCAGAGTAGAAAGGATCAATTGGGTTTCTTGAGTTGATTTATCAACACTGCATCCCTTTAGATGAAGGAGGAGGGACTTGAACTTTGTAAAGAAGTCTTGTATGTTATCGAAATTACTTGAATCTAAGGAATTTAGCTCGACCTCGAGCATATGGCCTCATGCACATCTAATCTTATCTAAATGGTGAACATGTTAATTTTGCATGATTAGATTTTTTTCCTTCATGCACATTCATTGTTGGTGATATTGGAAGTAATTTCTTCTATTGTTAAAGCATCATGGTGTGGTGGCACATCTCATCAATTAGTGCATGCTCTTTTCTTTGCACTCTTTTTCTATTTGGGTGAATCAAAAGTGGATAAAGAGGTTGCCTTCACTCTTTTTTTTTTTTTTTTTCCTTTAAG
>ML787467.1:137474-147654 GCA_009831015.1 Picea engelmannii | reverse complement strand
TTAGGTGATTAGAGTAGGACATAGGTTAGTATGTTTTCATTTCAATAAATGGATGAAAAGTTGGTTGGATTCTTTGAATTGAGTTAAAAGGTTGTATTCTAACCCCTTGGTGACAAAATGAAAAGGGGAGTAGCGAAAAAATCCCAAAATGAGTGATATCCTAAATTTTGGTGACATAGCATGATTGGTGCTTTATGCTAAAACGTGTGCAAATCTCAACGGTCCCTCATCACGCACCAAGATCTACGACTGGCAAGAGATATCAGACCCCCCCGACCATTCTACCTTTAACGGGGGGGTTCGGGCAAGCGGTTTTTCCCCGGAGGGCCCCTCCTAATGTGTCACACTCCTATTAAATCAAACCCCCCCACTCTATACCACTTACCACCTACCCCCCCCCTCTGAGAAAGATGCAAAATCACCTTTCCATACCGCCATCCGCTCTACCGCCACGAACCATCCCCACTCACCTATTTCCTGTCACATCCCATCCACTTGTCATCCACTCACTACCCTCAAACTCACCCCCATACACCTTTTACCCATTTATTACCCTCCACCTCATCCCCGAGATACCCGTTGGCCAATCAATGCGGGTGATCATGACCATTAGCCTGCTGACCCCTTCTCCTTTTCCCAACGGACAACCGTTCAACCTTTAAATCACGTTTTTTGACATTATCACACTGTTCATGATCCTAACGCCGCCGAAGCCTCTGTTCTCCATCATATTCAATCAACAATATCCATTAACGCCTGATAAACATAGTTAACGTTTTGTTTCAACTTGCAGGTACCAGTCGAGCCAATGGCTCCCAAGTCCAAATCCATAAAGATTGAATAAAATCCCTTTCTTCCCCCTCCTGTTCATCTGGACCGAATTCCTTTAGCTGACAAACATCACTTAATTGCAGAGCCTAAGTGTGAATTCTAATTTTTCGAATTGCACTTTTGGCTCAAAGATACATTTATGGATCAGAGCGACGAGATTGGAATATGGGAGTCAAATATCCTGCTGTACCTCTTCCCTCAAATATACCATTTCCCCAAATTTTCCCTCAAGTGCTAGGAACATTATCTGCCCAATCAGAGAGCCATCGTTTCATCATCTGGAGAGACCCTTTTCACCATTACATCTGAAAACATAGACTAGATGATGCAGATACCCAGAGCTGAATCACTTTCCCTTTTTTCCGTTGAAGTTTTGACTGAAATGTGCGAGAAGTTATCTTTTCCCCAGAGAGCACATATCTTTGTGATTTTTCTCCCTCAGAGTGCCCAGTTACCCAAGAAAAATCCCCCCTACCATTCCTCCATTTTCTCAGAGAAAGGTAACCAAATTATTTCCTCCCCGTGTCTCTGCTCGGATATTATTCAGATGAATGGGTCGACGAACCCATCCTGGTTTTCCTATCCATTTTCTCCACTGAAGAGAAGGCCACCACCCAGTTCAATTTTAGCCATTTTTTGGCCAACAACATTCATGAGAAACTCTTTAGTTTTCCTACAAAAGGCATGTTCAGGTATTCATCAATATTGGCATACATGCTCATATTTTTTCAATCAGAGAAGTTTCCTTCATGCAGAAGCTCGACCAAGATGGTAAGCCACAATCGGTCACATCCTGGACGTCATTACTGAGAAATAACTCATCTGAGTTCTATTTTAAGCAGTTCATCGACCATTTTTACCACTCAGTGGTAAGCATGCTAAGTGGACAGAAAGAACCCATGATAAATGAAGATATCAAAAGGATCTTACACCTGTCATACCTTGCAAAAATAGTTGATTGGTATCTGTATCAGGACCACACAGAGATCAGAGTCTACAGATGTGAACTAGTCCCTTACAAGCTGCCCAGATACTTGCCTGTCATGATATTTTCTTTGGAATATATCAGACAGATAATTAATTCAGACGACATTCATTTTGTGGATTTCAAGAAGAAACAACAGTTAAGGATCAAGGGACATATATGATCTTTTATCTGTAACAACAGAGCTACAAGGGAAGAAGCCAACAAGCTATTAAAAGAAAAGAAGTGCAGTCTCAGTTTTCCTTGGAAGTATGATCCCTATGGAGTTATTACAGAAACCATATTGAAGAACAAAAGTTCCCCTTATGCTCATGTGCCTAGACCAGAGATAGATAAATTCATAAACCAGACATAGTGGGAGGAAAACACTTTAATTGTTATTGAACCACAGTCTTCTCCGACCAGCTTTTCGCAAACAATTACTCCACAAACCAGTAGAGAAGAGGCCTAGGAAGGATGTATCCCCCTCAGTCACTGAAGTCTCAGCAAAAGACTTCCAAGTTTATAGGAAAATACCAAAGACCAGTCATACACTTGACAGGTCCAGAGGAGAGGAGACTCAGTCCACTACAATGGAGGGAGAGAATTCACCACTACCTTCAGGAAACCAGAAAATGATGTCTACTTATTCATCCAAAAAGCAGACTGATACCACATTGACCAGTAAGCCTTCACAAGAGTATGTAGAACTTAGAATTTTTGAGAAATATAACTTGATTAAGAATAAGAATGAGATGCTTACTAGCATCACCGATGCACAATTCTTGAAGAAAAAATCTACAACCCAACATAGGTTGCTCTCTTCTTTTGACACAAAAAAAGGGAGGATGCACATGGCATACTTGCAGGCCCAGGTGCTTCAACCCAAAACAATTTCTGATTACAAAAGGTCAACATTTGAGTTTGATAGCAGAGATGTACATCCAACTGATCAGATGGATCTGAACAAACAGACTAGAGAAATGATCTTCTCCACCCTGGCCAATACCTCCACGAATGCTGCAAAGTTGCAGGTTTCCTTGAATAATGTCTAGACTCAGCTGAAGATGGAAAAGGTGTCTTCTTTGGAAAAGGATAATAAGATAAAATCTCTGGAAGAACTGGTACTCAAAATTGGATATGATCCGTCCAATGTCAAAGCAGCAGAAGAGCTCATCAAAAATAAGAATGCTGACATAGTCTCCCTGAGAAAACAATTGAAAATTTCGGCTAGAGAAGACCCACAGGCTAAAGAAATGGATGAGACTGAAGGCCATAAAGAGGAAATGTTGAAGTTTATCATGGAGCAAAATGCTTAGATCAAGGAGATGGAAGCTAAGTTGGAGAAGCTAATCAAATAAAAAGAGTAGAGTGTTCCAATGGCAGTCATTCCACTTAATGCAGTCCCTCTCACAGGGGTCACTGCAGCTACAAGAAATTTAGTAACTTCCACATAAGAATAAAAAAAGGTTGGCAAAGTCCATGTAATAAATGTCTTTGCAGAGATAAGAAATCAAAAGACTGCAGGATGAGATCAATAACCTCCAGAAACTGAAGTCCACTTCCTAGTCTAGTTACAATACAGAGTTGCATACAACACAGAGACTAAAGAAAGAATTGCATAATCTAGAGAAATAAACAGTCATGGCCAAAACACTTTAAGAGGCCAAAGAAAATATTTGGATTGACATCTGCAAATCCATGACAAAAATTTGGCCACTTATACAGATTATGTTCGAGCAACATGAACTAATACATAGAAGCAAATAGGCCATTGATAAGATTAGAGGAGAACTAGGAGAAATGCCTACTGAGGCAAACGAAATCATCAGATTCTTGAATTCCAAAACAAGAGAGGAGCTAGAGGCCTTGGATATTGAGGATAGAACAAAAATGATCCTTGAGGTGAATAAAGTTTTGACCAAGAGAGGATTAATGCTGCAACTGGAGGAAAGGTCCCAAGCAATGGACATTGGAGTTCAAAGGTTTTTCAACAAAATGGATTTACTACATAAGAAGGGACCACCAGGGTTACTTTTGATCAATGACAAGTTGATTACCCTCTCAGACTACAAAAAAAATATCACCACAGTGGCAAAGTATGGTTCTAAGTTTGCATGGATACAGGGAAGTATCACTGGTAAATAATTTTTGGAGACTTTGCAATTAGACCTCAACATCCAACAGGAGATCAAGTACATCTTCATCACCAAGCCCACCTTCTCCAAATACACAAAGATGGATGAATTTTACTGAAGGTTAATCAAAATCACCATCCCTAGTCAAAAGAGATGGGATGACCTGTGTACTCTGATTGAGTAATGATGAGGTGTACATTTGAGTCAACACATGGTACGATCATAATCAAGTCAAAGATGAATCACAGACCACTTCCTCAGAATCAACATCAAGGATTCGAGGATCATTTAGAATTCCTATATTTTGTAAAATGCAATCTAGTTAGTTAGATTTTATTTCCACCATGTCCCGATCATTAATGATAGGATCAATTGTAATTTTTCTAGAAATACTTCAGACTTCAAAGTATTGAGGGTTGATCTTTACACCTAAGCAAGTTGTAATCTGTAATATTTTTTGAAGAGATCTACCAGTAATAAAAAGGACGATTCACATGATTCCTACGTGTTGATGTTGATGGTGTTTTTTTTTTTAATGTTTATCTTACTTCATTATCCTGTTTTCTGTCTCTGATCATTTAAAAGAAGTTTAAGTGCAAAATTTATCTTTGAATACTCTGTTTCTGGATTTTAAAGATCTGAATGTTATTCTTCTGATATTGTAATAAATAAATTCTTAAATGCTTCTTTATTGTGATTGACCACCTCACCCGTCTTCTACTTTTCATCTCTTTAATTCTAAAGGATCCAACATTTGCATTACCTTGCCCTGCGAAGAAACCTTATAAAATATGTTTTCTGATCTCAAACCTTAACACAAACCCCATAGCCCAATGGATATGTAAGCCATATTTCAGCCATCTTTATTAAAACAAAACAACACAGTCTTATCATTTCAACTAGCCTAATATCTAACTTAAACATATCTAAATCATACAGAGAGATCCCTCTCTGAAACTGGCAGGGCTAGATCCCAGTTTCGAAGTGGTTGGATAAGTTACCTCTACTAAATTTCTTCTACCTCCTGACAACCTCTGGGAATTTACAGAGAGTTAACATAGTGGCAACCATACTGGGGACTCGAACAAACTTTCCATCCTACGATTTCTTTTCCCTAGATAAAGAAAACTTTATTTATGAACAAATCATAAAATCTAACTTACAAAGAGATAAATGTTGAGAGGTTGTTAAATTTTGTATATATTAGTTTAGGTTTCTTAAAATTTAAAGTTCTAGCTCCTAAAAGAATTCATACTAGGTCTCACCCTGACCCAGAACCTGCAATAGCAGTAGATGATCCAAAAAAATTTCTCAGAAAGAAAAACACTGTAGAAGGCTCCGAAAGTCACAGTCCACTTCATAGGTCCACTTCTCTCCCAGAAAAGCTTGTCGCTATCCAGGATCTTGAGTTTGACATATCTTTTGAGAAAAGTTTGTTCAGAACCAAATCTGACAGCTTTGTAAGTGAAACGCTCCTCGATCAAACCATCTTACAACCCAGGACCCCTCAAATACTTTCTCCCAGAGCATAATTTGATCAACACTTCCTTCAATAATTCAACAAGTTAGAAGATCTAGTAGAAAATCTTGATCAAGCTTTGTACCAAGCTCAGTTTCAACAGTATGTAGAAATTTTTTCCCTGACTATTGCTTCAACATCCATAAAACATCAAATAATTCACTCTACATCTCCCAACCCTACCTCTTCTACTTCTTCTGTCACTTCTCCCCCAATCACACAAGTTGTTGTTCAACCTCCTCCACCAATCATCATAGTAAGATATGCTCCCTTGGTGTTGGTCGCTCCCTTACATGCCATGCCCCAGGACTATCAAACCAAACTTCCTCAGTTTGATGGTACTTGACCTCTTAATGCACACCAACATGTTGATAAGATGAATGATTATTTTGATTTGCAGGAATTCAATGAGACAGATGTCCAGATGAGATTTTTTGCATAGAGTTTGACTGAAGAAGTCAAAAAATGGTTCAAATATTTACGCCCTGCTACCATAGTTGACATTGCTTCTTTTTAACGGATTTTTCTCGCCATATGGGAGGTAAAGAAAAATTCTCTCTAGATTTTATCAGAATATGAGAATATCAAAAGGAATAAAGGGGAAACAGTGCAAGATTACTGCATTCATTTCAACAATATTTATAACGCAATTCTAGCTGATATCAAGCCTCCACAAGGTTTGGCCTTGATCAAGTTCCCTGACGGATTCGACGCTGATATGTCATATCGATTAAGGGAAAGGAATTCTATCACCCTAGAAGACATGCATAAAAGTGCAGTGAGCATGGAAGAAAATCTATTAGCCAGAAGAGCCAAGAAATGAACAAAGATGAGGGTTACAATCAAAGAAGAGCCTTCCACATCTTCTTCATATGATAAACTAGATTCCATAGTTAGAACTATGGATATAATGATGGAAAGGATAACCATCGCTGATAGTAACCCACCCAGGGGAAATCAACCTGTCCCTCAGATCATAAATCCGAATTTTAGAAGGAATCCTCCCCAAATCAGGCAGAGGGAACCCTGAGACCAAAGCGAGAAAAGAGGGCTTGATCAATAGATTAGACCACCTCTTTAGGAAAACTACGTTGATGAGGGGGAGGAGATAATCGAAGAGTTGGATGATGTTCACATAAACCTCATGGGTGTCAATGACAATGATTCCATTTTCCTCACTCGGGAAGAACAAGAGATTTTTCTCCTCTCGCAAACAGAGGTAAATGAGGAAGAAGAGGAAACAAAACATCAGGCCTTTAAGAATGCTATAATGGAGGTCCACATATAGTATAACTTGAGAAGAAAGAAGACCAATGAAAATCCTACAAAGAAGGTTGTTGAAACAAAGAAAGCAAATGAGACCAAGAAAACCTCTGATGCTTCTCCCAAGAAATTACTTGAGAAGGATAATTCCGAATCTTCTGCAAGAAATCCTGAAAATTCACAAAGAAAAGTGCAAACCAGAGTTGCATCAACAAGTCATCCAAGTACTTTTTCACAGAGAACTGTAACCGATAAACCAAAAGTGCAGGGTCAAAGAAGAACTTCCACTACTTTTAGTCTGGAAGGGGAATTAGCCAAATTAAATATTCATATTCCCCTATCCAAACTAATGAGAAAAAATGCTTACAGATCACAGGTGATCAAGGCATTGAGCATTGAACCAGAAATAGGCACAAAGGCGTTAAATATTGGATCAGGATCACACACAAACACTGTAAATCTTACTGATGATCAACTTGAGCTACTTTTTGATCCTGAAGTTGATGGACTAACTGATAATGGCGATGTACCTCCTTTCTACATCAGTCTGAATATCCATGACAAGACCTTACATAATGGCATGCTTGATTCCGGTGCCTCTCACAATATGATGCCCAAAGATGTGATGGAGAAGTTGGGGCTTGATGTCACCAGAACCTACAAAGACTTGCATTCTTTTGATTCTAGCAAGGTCAAATGTATAGGGATAATTAAATATTTGTGTATCACCTTGGCTCAAATCCCAGCAAAAAGCATGGTGATGGATATTGTGGTTGCAGACATTCCTCCGAAATATGGTATGTTGTTATCTAGATCTTGGGGAGCTAAGTTGAAGGGCACTTTGTAGTTAGATATGTCTTATGCTACCATCCTGGTATTCTAACAACAAAGAAGACTGTATAGAGAGACTCTGATGAAGTATATGGTTAGCAGTTAGGAAAAACCACACAACTACCCATATACTCTGTCCACTCTGATATGGATTCATTCGTATTGTACAATGATGGTGACTTGGATAATCAAATTGCAAAGTTGGAAGATGTTTCACCGGACCTGCAAGAAGATCAAGGAATCACTGAGGAAAGTAAAGTTGTGATAGCAGAAAGTGATGACACACCAACATTTCTCTGGAGTATGGATTTTGATGGAGCCATGAGAAAAGAGGGAGCTAGAGTTGGGGTGTGGATACATAATCATCAATCCAGGTATTCCGAAAGTCACTCCTACAAATTAAATTTTCATTGCACTAATAACATAGCTGAGTATGAACCATTAATGCTCGTCTTGAAGCTTTTGAAGAAACATGGTGCGAAAAGGATTATGGTAAGAGGTGACTTTGAAGTGTATGTCAAATAGATTAAAGGTGAGTATTCTGCAAAACATCCTAGACTCAGGGCTTATAGAAATGTTGTTTTAGATTTTCTACAATGTTTCACGGAAGTTGACTTGTAGGTAATGCCCATAGGCCAGAACATACTAAAAGACAGATTGGCCACTTCGGCATCCACATGCAAAATACCTTTCAAACCAAATCACCAATACATAGTAGAGGTGAAGTGAAGATCAACTGTTTCGGATAACATCAGGTACTGGCAGGTATTTGGCAACTATGAACAAATTGAAGATTTCTTGCAGTCTAAGAACAATTTTGAGTGTACAAATATCGATTTGGATAATGATGATGATAGAGTAGATAAAACAGACTTAGAAAATGATAATGTAAATGAATCAGAGTTAGAGAATGTTAGTGTAAATAAAGTAGATTTAGATGAAATTAATGAAGATGATGAAGATTCCGATGTTTTGCAATTGAAAAATAACATTTTACCAGGGGTTTAGTTCCTCTAGAAGACCTGTTTGATTTCAATGATGTAGAAAAAAATCCAAAGATAGAAACTGCTAGAAGAGAAGTCGAGGAATGTAATATAGGAACAAAAGAAAAACCCAAAATGATTAAACTATCTAAATATTTACCTCCAGAGCAAAAGAAGAAATATATCGATCTGTGAAAAGAATTTGTAGATGTCTTTGCCTGGAGCTATGAAGATTTAAAAATTACGACACCAATATCATACAACATAAAATCCCAATAAAAGAAGAACAAGAACCTTTCAGACAGAAACTTAGGAGAATCAATCCAAATTTACTGCCCCTGATAGAAAAAGAGATTAAAAAAATGTATGATGCAAAAATAATAGTACCTCTAAGATTTTCAGAATGGGTTTCTAATCTGGTTCCTACCAGAAAGAAGACTGGTGAAATCAGGCTTTGCATTGATTTTAAAAACCTAAACAAGGTTTCCCTCAAAGACTACTATCCCAAAATTACACCACCCTAGGAACATCAAAGAATTGCAATCATTCATTGGTAAAATAAATTTTATGAGGAGATTCATACCCAATTTGGCAGAACTCCTGAGGAACATCACAAATATGGTGAAAAAGGACACCAAAATAAAATGGAACATTGAGTCTAAATAATCCTTTGAGTAGGTTAAGCACGGACTTACACAAGCCCCTCCACTGATCAGTCTAGATTACACTAAGGATTTCTATTTGTTTTCTTTTACCTCATAACACACCAGTGCAACAGTTTTGTTGCAGAACAATAATGATGGGCATGAACAATCCATTGCCTTTTTCAGCAAGTCATTGAGAGATGTTGCGCTGAACTACAACATAATGGAGAAAAATGCTTTTTCTATGGTAAAAGCGATAAAATATTTTAGAGTTTATATTCTCTATTCTCATACTATTGCTTATATTCCAAATGAAGTGGTGAAGGATATATCGACTCAGGATAATCATGATGGTAAGAGAGGGAAGTGGATTACTGTTATTATGGAATATTATATAGAAATAAAACCCACTAAACTGATCAAGGGTAAGGGTTTGGTCAAGTTGATGGTTGAATCCATTTTTCATGCTTTAGACATTAGCGTTTTGGCTGCAGTTGATGATTGAGAAGAGAAGGCGACTCCAAATGTAAAAGAGGTATTCTTAAATTCTCCTTGGTACGCAAACCTCATTTTTTTCCTACATAACTTACAAGCTCCTTGTTTAGTTCTAATTGATGATTTCAATCAGAGTTCATTTAATGTCAACCCGAGAAGGTAAACTTAGAAGCGCTATATAGATCTAGAAAGATTCAACTACCTAAAGGAGGGTTTGATGTAGCAGGAGCCAATACTCTTTTACAAGAGATTGTACTTTGGTTCCTTCTCACGAGGGTTTGATGTAGCAGGAGCCAATACTCTTTTACAAGAGATTGCACTTTGGTTCCTTCTCACTTAAACACCTCTGCAATTTAAACAAATCTACCTACTAAAAACAAAGTGTTTATGTTTGCCTGAGATTCTAATCCCCTTACAAGGACTCAACTCATAGAATCTCTTACACACACTAAAATTTGTTATCTAATTCCTAAGATTCGTTGGAAACTCCAGTCCCCTTACAAGGACTCAAC